>JAZHYW010006315.1:0-157061 GCA_037355805.1 Ixodes ricinus
TGCGTCCATAAACCGAAAAGACGTTTCCTCAACGCTCATCCTCTCGACTGTGCTCGGAACATTTTGTTAATGGAGCGCGCACCGAACGCTGTACCGCCGATGAACACTGGGCACACTCGAAAGGTGCGTGCCAGTTTTCTCGCGATAATTGCTGTTTCAGCTTGTAAAATTTTGTAACTGAATTTATCTTAATACTGATAATTTGCAGTGGTGACTGACTCAATTTTATCATCTACAACACTTGGTTGAAGGCTTATTTCTGTCGCCGGGTGAGGCTATAAATTGTTGAAAAGGTAGTTCTATCGGTTTTCCTGAATCGCGATCTCCTGCGCGATACCAGAGAGCCGGCAAAAGCGCTCCTTGGAGTGCCGCTGGTGGGTTGTTTCCGTTGATTGGGCGCTTTGAAGTGCTGGATAGTCGCTACAGGGTACGTCTCGTGTGTTGCGATTTGCGTTTTCGAGCCCAGTGTGCACGTTTGTTTGTTCGGAGTCATGGCATCCGCCAGTGCGGCGACGGGGGGAACAGCGGCAGCGAACGTATCAGCGATAGTAGAAATTGGAGGTTAGTACTCAAAATAGTGCATCAAATAGTAAAATAATTCGTGGCTGCTTTGAGGCTTTCTGCGGTTCGATATAAGTACATATAGAACGTCTTCGTCGTTCATCCACAAGGAAATATAAGAACACGGACATGCAAGATAAAAGCAGCGCAGCTAAATTATCTGTAGCAGCTCCGGGTGTTTACAAAAAGTTAATTGAGGTTCCCGTTTCGTGTATCGCTTTTTGATTACTAAAAATGGCTACGTTGAAATAGGCCCGTTGCAAGCAAAATTGATGAATAGTTCATTTCCAGTCATGCGGAAAGCGGTGGAGCTTAAAAACATTGCAGCCGCAGTCGCCTTGCCGGATTCCATGCAAGCTACATAGGTCCTCGGGCAGTATTCGACGCTTTCTGTCGTTATTAGTGCGCCCTATCACCCAGCAATGGTGTCCCGATGACCGGGGAACTCTCGCCATCGAAGACCACAGTTTAAATTAAGTTTGCGAGTTTAAAACAGAAAAGAAAGCGCGAACGAAGTTGGGGCGCGGCAGACACCCAACACCGGCCAAGCCCTCATCCGGGACTTTCACTCTTTCTAAACAACCAGAAAGGGGAAAGCGCTTGTAGTCCTTTCCCTTTCTCTCTCGCTCTCAAAATGGCGCTACCCACGATAAAACGGTGAACAGAGCTATAGACCGACACGCGGCCACGACGTCGCGCAGCTGCGGTGGCGCTGTCGACGGCACTGCGCACGCGCAGACGCTCCACTTAACGCAAATTCGGTTTTGTGCACGCGCAGTGCCCACGCCTGATGTGGGCAAATGCGGGCTTGTTTGTAAACAGCTCCTGCTACTGTAGGTAGGATTAGCACCGCGGATGCGGCACGCCGAAAGAGCCAGTAAGTGCAAATACAACCAGCACCGAACAATTCTGACAGCACGTTGAATCACTCTAATAATCCAGTTAAACATACCGCAACCTTCGTCGTCGCAGTCGCCGGTCGCCGCTTTCGTTTCGCCTCCTGCATCGACGAGTTCGGTTAGTAGGCGTTCGCCCCCTTTTGAACCGCAGAAATCGCCGCAATCAGGCAGGGCAACTTTGATCGGGAGTCAGAGCCGCCTTCAAGTTGTTTTTCGATCTTTCTGAGCGATTGGGAGCTTCGAGAAAACTTCCACCGACACGCCGGCCGACGCCATGTTTGTTGTCGATCGAGGGGATCTTTGGCACATTGTTCTACCAGTGCCGCTTTGAATTAAGGTGGCAGCTTGCGCCATCTTTTATGGTTCAGCTGAGTTTTGACTAGCGATCGAGTGCCGCCAATCCTAGCCAAGCCTCCCCAGCCCTCTTGTGTTTCGGTTTCGAGCAATTGCGTTTTTGGCTTTATTAAAAATATACGTGACTTGCAAAATATTGATTGAGTAGTCTTCTGACAATTCTGAAGGCGGGTTGAATTTTGCCAAGTTTTGTTCACACCAATATTTTAGCTCATCAGCAGCTAACTCTGTTCCATGGAATAGACTGAGCTGCTAATAAGAGTAAAATGTTGGTGTAAAAAAAAAAAAAAGTTGGTAAAATTTTAATTTGCGTTTTAAATTTATGTTGAGAGCTTCATGAGTACCCTGTAGTACTACTTGAGTTCTACGGTTGTTGAGAACAGGCTTCGTTCAGAAAGAGGGCGTGGTGTATTGGCTCATCGAATCGCACCGAATTCTGTTTCTGAATTTTTTAACCCTTTGGATCATCACGTCAGTTATTTTGCAGCATCCTTGCCAAATGCTAATGCAATATTCCGAAGGATTCGTAGATGATACAAACGCTCCGATAGCAAACCGAAACTTAAAACCCATCGAATTTGTGCGGTTTTTCAGAAAGCCGTAAAATGCTGCGCGTGCCTTCTATCGTTCTGCAATTTGTTGATTTAGTGTTTTTCGATGATGCTGAGCAACTTTTTAAAATGAAACTATGCCCTTAAACACAATATTAAAAAGTTAATTACGCAAAAATAATTAACAATCTAATTTTCCCGGACTTTAATAATTTCCTAAATAGGCCCTTGGCCCAAAACCAAAACGACACAAATCTTTTTTGTTGTTGTTAGTTGCGACGCGTTGTTTTCGCAATATCGAATTTGTCCTAGTGTGGTCGCAGGTCAACTTCGTTGTCGCAGGTCGCATGTAAAAAGGGCAAAATGTGCTGTGTGCATTGGATGGAGAAGGCAACAGACAAGGCAACAGACCATGCGTAGACCATGCGAAACATAGAGCGCCATCTTGGTAGCGGCGAGAAAACGAAACCAGTGATCCGAGCCGACCGCACTTCGTGCAGAGATGCGATGCCAACCAAGCTTCGACTCGTGCGTGACGTGAACGCAAACATGAACAGGGTTCACAACTTTTTTTTTCAACGTTTGCTTATTTTTATTTGTTACTTGAGACGCAACTTTTTACAAAAAAATTACACCATCTTCCCGAGGGGAACCATGGGGTGATGCGGAGCATCGTGTTGGTTCCGAGGAAAGAGTCAGTTGCGTGCTGACGTCGAGAGATGGCGCCACCGACTGCCCTAGCGCTACCCCCTACGCGAGCCTTCGTCGCGGCTCGCGGCAGAGAAACTTGGAACGCTCGCCGCTTGCCGTTTATTTTTTTTTCACACTTGAAGGAGAGGAGACTAGAGGAGGAGAGTTGCGCGTGCGCGCGCGGTGTGAGTACAAGCGAACGCACGCGCAGTGCACGCAACTGGTAGAGAGAGAGCGGAGAGAGTAACGCGCTGCTGTTGGAGAGAGGGAAGGAGGAGAGTTGCGCGTGCGCAGTGTGGGTGCGGACTACAAGGCCGCGGGACATAGACCCGAGCAAGAGATGCTCCGCATCTAAAACAATCGGTGACAACACGAAGACACATGCGGACGTTACAGTGCGGCGTGGAGCCATTTACAACTATTGAACTGGGCCCTAATCTTTTCACGAAGTTGTACCGAATTTGTTTCTGAACTTTTTTCTTCTTTTATGCCCGTTGTAGCGTCGGCCTGCGTTTTTCTAGATGCGCAAGCAGCTCAATGCATACCGACGTACGAGACCAAGGCTGTCAAGCGAGGCAAAAAGATGACAGTTTTAATAATCTACGCCACCAACCAGAATTAAAGATGCGTATGGTTAACAGCGAACAACAAAAGCTGAAAGCATCAAAGAGCCCTCATTTTAATGGCATATGGTTATAAATTTTGCTGTCTTTTTTGTCGAACGCCACGTTCGATTACATCGAAAGTGGCGTTTAACTTAGGTTCATTGCAGTGGCTAAAACTTCGATGTCGGCGGCGGCGAAAACTTGCGTTGCTGACGTCGAATGGAGCAACACAGGCGGTGCCAACTTCATTTCACAATCTCCTCTTCTCTTTTTTTTTTTTTTTTCGCAGCCGAGGTAAAATTTTTGTTTGAAAAGAAGCTCGGGGAGTAGTTTTGAGAAAATCAATGCAGTAACCGCCATTTTCTGGCGAAAAATAAATTCCTAAAAACACCCTCCGAATTTTACTAAAAATAAACTCTGAAAACGCAAAAACCCTTTTTATAACTAAAAAAAAAAGCTCAATCAAAACAATTTTTTTTTTTGCAGACGTGATTTTTTTTTAATTTGAATTTTTTGGTTGAGAATTTTTCTGATGCTGTTGTTTTGTTGTATATATATGAGTATGTTGAAATTATATTTCGTGGATGCTTGAAATGTTAATATCCAAGACATTATTTATGCCTTTTTCTTTTTTTTTTTTCGGAGACAGTTAGCAGTTTGTTGTGTGCGTTTTTCGGTGTGCTTTTCACTTCTCATTCTTCCTAACATTTCCTGTTTTTACGAACTTACGCGTTGACCCTGCCGATCTAGGTCTTGATGAGGGCTTCGGCTTGATGAAGTCGGGCACCGGTGGATTGCAGCCTAGAGTAAAACATTATTCAAGTTTTTCACACCGTCATCGTTTCTTTGAATACAAGGAGAATCTAAGGCAGCGATTCAACTCGCCGAGCCTTTGATGGCAGTTGCTGGAGCCGATACGTTTGACACGAAGACATTTTCAGTGATGGAAGTGCTATATCTTGAGCCACAATGCCATTTTTGCTAAGAGTTGAGCCACACTTGTGCCTATGGATAAGCAAAAAAAAAAATGATATTATTGGTTGGCCAGGAAAATCAGAGAAGTGAGAGGAAAAGAAAAACGGTAAATATATTTATGTATGGAATAACAGGGAAGATAGAGGCAAGCTGATGAACTTTCAACATCTCAGTGAACACCCGAAACTTGGAACAAAACGTGGACGTCGCACATCCAATTTTTGTTCCTCACGTGTATTCAAGATGTTATATATGTATTTCACAGCGTCTCTACTCACAGTATTTTGTCTCAACTTAGGTAACAGCACAGTTCGAAAACTCGCGCATGTACAACCAAGAACACACCTATTAAAAGCTCAAGTCACGGGACATTCACTGCACTTTATTAGCATTGCCGATGAGAGAACACGTATAGACGAATGCCATGATGTCGCGCTTTGACGCTGTTTGATTGGTCCTATTGGTTCGTAGCGTCGGCTTGCGTTTTAAGGCGAAACGAAGTATAAAGATTGCTCGTCAACTGTACTGGCCGGTTGATGCACTGGTCAATTGATCGTCGATAGTGTCTAAATTTCCAGACGATGTCGGCAATGTCGAGGAAAAAATTTTCTAGGATGGCGGCTACTGTGATAAGACAGAACCAGGTTCCTGTACACCTGGTTAGATCAATTGATTACCATGTCTGCCACATGCCTCCGTGCCGTGGTAACAGTGTACCATGGCACTTGCGCCGCTCGCGTGAACCTTCACCACCTTCACCGCCTCTCAGCAGCGAGCGCGTCGAGCTTCGCCGCTTTGCACCGGAGTGCTAGGAGCAGCGGCTGACACGGGGGAGCGCCTGGGTTGGCGTGTATAGGCTCGGAAATTATGGTCAGAGTACTATTACAGGTTTACCTTTTTTGGTCGTGACTGTAGATTGACCTCTCATTAAAAAAAAAAAAAAAAAGCTGTGCCTATAAAAATTAAGAAACGCTGGTCGTATTTGAATAGATACGGTAATGAACGAGTTCCCACATCGAAAGAGCAGCAAACTTTGACTTCAACGCCGTTTCAACGATCGTTTCGGGGAGTGAAGAAGTTTTCCTTCATTTTTATCAATTTAGTGAGGAAACTGACCAGGTGCATGGGTCGCGTGACATCAATTTCCCCGCCAAATTTAGCAGGAAACTGAATTAGCGTATAGGTTATACGTGACGTCAATTTTTCTGCCGAGTTTAGTGGGGAACATGAATTAAAATATAGGCTTAGTAACGTCCGGTCACGTACGCGACATACATTTTCTTCCTACATTTATCGGGGAAATTGAATTTGATGTTTAGGTCACGTGCTGTCAATTTCCCCGCTAAATTTAGAGGGAAATGCATGGGCGGACAGACAGAAAACATTTTGGAATTGGGGGTTACGTTAAAAAAAAACATTTCGTGCTTTAACTTTATTACAATAGGCTTTAAGAATTATTGGAACACCATTCCCCAGTTTTCTTGCGGGCGCCGCCATCTTGGCGCTTAGTGCAGATTGGACTGGATTGGATTGGAACTGCGGCGACGGGGCTTTATCGCCGAGTTCCAGGCGCTCGCAAACTAGCCAGAACCAGCGCCATGACGTCATCAGATGTTTTGTTGTTGTTTTTTGTCTCTTCGAGTGAATAGGCAGCAGCTGCGGCTGCTCTAGTTGAGCAGAAAACACGTTTCTTTTCCCCCGGCTCTTCGTGTCGTTGACGGGTTCTACGAGGACCTTCGCTTTGTGGACAGGTATCTCGACAAACATTTTTCAAATTCCAGACAGTTTAATTCGGTTTCTTCTTTCTAGGTACCTCGGAGAATTTTCGTTAAATAGAAAATCTACTAACAACAAAAAATAAATACTCAAATAGCGGAATATAATTTTGATAATAACAGCCTATATTTTTGGTGATGATGAAGTGATAATAAATACTGAATATAAATACTTAAAAAAAAATCAATAATGTTTCGCCCACGCGGTTCAAGTAACCGAGTTTATACTCCTCTTAATTTCGGGTCTTCAAACATTGAATTTGTAAATAGCGTAAAAACTCTCGGAGTCATTTTTTTTTCCGAAGACATGCTCTGGAGCAATCACGCGAAATATCTCTGCTCTAAATTAGGCAAAGCCGCAGGAATTCTAAATAAGCATAGGCACGTCCTTCCAACCAGTGTAAAAAAGGTTTTGTACAATTCCTTATTTTATTTTCATTTATGTTACTGCACCCTTATCTGGGGTAATACGTCTTTCTCAAACTTACATATAATACGCTTATTGCAACAAAAAAAGTGCTAAGAATAATAGGTAACGTTTCCTACATACATCATACGCATTCACTGTTCAAATCATACAAGATTATCAATATACACCAAATCTATAACTATCGTTTAACGATGGCGTATAAATATGCGGCATTAGGACGCTCAAATATAATTCTTCAACTGTCCGATTTAAAAGAAAAAAAAGCGATTATTATTCATCGAGAAATCACCAGCCCTGGCAAATTCCGAAATGCAGGACCAACTATGGAAAACAAAAAAACAAAATTAGTTATGTTTTACCGTCTATTCTGAACGAATATTTTGTTAAAAACATAGATTTTGTGCAATTGTCAAACAGCCAAATATTCAATTTGTTCATTTGATTTTGCGTTTTTGACCACAGTATTATATGTACTCCGTCATAGCTGCTGAATGGGAGCCCGGAGCCTCGTTAAGCTGCATTTCTGCAGCTTTTTCTCCGATTTACCACTTTTTTGTTTAATTTGACCATTCGTATCGTATCGTATCGTATCGTAGCGTATCGTATCTGTAGCGTATCGTATCGTATCGTATCGTTCGTACCGTATCGTATCGTATCGTATCGTGACGTATCGTATCGTATCGTACCGTATCGTATCGTATAAATAACTTTATTGTCCATTCTGGTACATGAATGACGGAAGCAAAGAAAAAAAAGCTGTATAACAGCTTGACGGAGACCCTTGCTCCCCGTAATTTCATATAACACCTATAGCATTAAATTATATACAGCAACAGCATATACTCAACAGAGTGCACAATTCAAAATAAACTGCTTTTTGCTCATTTATTTATTTATTTCTATTTAACTCATCGCGCATATCTTTCATTGTGATTCGAATGAAAAAAGGTCGATGGTATTGTTTAGGAGAGCAGTCAGCGCAGTAGAGATGTGTGTTAGAGTGATTGCATATAATAATTATTAACACAAAGTGGCACAATCGAAAGTTCCGCCGAACGAGTCGCATAGGAAATAAATGCTCTTTCAGATCAGCAAAATTAACTATAGGCTAACTACATTTTTGCTTCTAATTTAAAACGGACCATCAGTCTGTATATACTTGTAGGATGTAATCAGTAGTTAAAACGAAATTGCGTAAGGCTAAACTGATTTTTTTAAACATTTTATCCTAATAGAAACCGGTAAATAATTAGTCGCTGATATGTACGCTGCTGGTGTTTTCATACGTAAAATCGTAGACACGTTGGTAATATAATTACTACGAAAAATCTGGATTACGCTCAATGAGAGTTTGAGAAACGCACGGCGTGTTTTACTATGCTCACTCTTTTGGTTCGAGATTGACCGTTCAACGTTATACAGGCTAGTAGAACAATTTTCTTTGTTACGAACCGAGGTTATTGGTTTTCTCATCACGTTGCGAAGCGCATGACCTGTCGTGGCTCATAAATGGACATGTCGATAATGTGATACCTGGTTGTTAGTATATCGTTATTTTTTTTTCTCTCATACTATGACTAGACTTATGTTCACACTAACGTGACAGAAAAATAATTGCTTCATCAGGAAAGCCAATCAGAGCCTCGAAGCCAAGTGCGTCACACGCTTTCCAGGTGCGCGCTCCGACCCCGGCCTCGTTCCATTGGACGAAACCGGACAAAAGCGCACCCAAGACGGGCGTATTTTTTTGTCCGGTGAGCTTTTATGTCCGTTGAGTTCTTATGTTCGATAAGTTTACTTCCGGTGAGCTTGAGTCCAATCAGCTTACTCCCGGTGAACGTACTTCCGGTTAGCGTATGTCCGATACGAGCTTTTATCCGAAAATGAGGCGAACAAAAAATCAACGTTGCTCGCTGACACGCAAAAAAAAAAAAAACTGTTGGAGGGCCAGAGGAAGTACAAACAGCCGGTAATTTTCGCAAGATCAAGACGTGTTTTAAGTGTATTAATGGTGATGATGGCCAGCATCTTCGCACGTCCTTCTCGCGTAAATGCGAGGTAATAAGGAGGTCATTTGAAAAATTCAGAAAGCGCTCATGGGCGGGCCGCTTTCTTTTTTTTTACAGTAAAAGAATCTCGATAATTAACTGTAATCATCAGGTCCTGGCACAGACACGCTCCGCCTTCTAACACTGGGTGGCGACGACAACCAAGGCATAGCAGGTAGGACTATCCGCCATGTCTCTCCGCTCGTCACGGGAGGTCAGCGGCTGAGTAGTAGGAACAACCACAAAGAGATATTGGCTAAAATTCGAAGCTTGCTTTCATAGAAATCGTTATTTATTCCACATCTGAACCTTGAAGACATATATATATATATATATATATATATATATATATATATATATATATATATATATATATATATATATATATATATATATATATATATATATATATATATATATATATATATATATATATATATATACTATGTTTTTGTGTGACACGAGGAAACGAACACCAGTTCTCGCGGTGTTCAAGCTCCGACCGCCCCGCGTGCCCGCTCGCCCCCGGTCGTCGGTCCTCTTTATTCTCGTCTCTTTCCGTTCCCCACACATTCCCCCCTTCGGGGAAGGGAGCGTTTGGTTACAACACTCTAGTTTGGTTTTGATGGCAGCGATGGCCGCCTGCAGGAAGCGGTCACCCTCCTTGAAGAGGAAGTGGTCGTCGATGAGCTGCTGCTGCGTCTTCTTGCCCATGCCGGTCAGTGGGTAGTAGGTGGCTTTCAGCTCGCCCTCCAGCATGCGCAGAGTCGAGCTCACTTTCTCCTCCATCTCGCGGTATTGGGCCTCGAACTTCTTTAGGGCAAATATTATTGCTAGGCATTCCTTTTCGGTGACGGTATAGTTACGCTCCGCTGCCGATGCGTTGTTCTCTTGTCGTTGGCGACGCTCGGTGTGGAGGGCCCCGTGTAGATGACTCTCCCCGCTATCATGGGCACGTGGCTCAGGGCGCATAACCCGGCACGCTTTTCGTCGGTGTAGGTCGACGGTGTGTCCTCTGCGCACCGCTCATTCACGGTGCGTCCCTGGAATGGTGCTGGGACGTCGGCCGGCGCCAGTCCTTGTGGGACTTGTGGCTGTCGGTCCCAGCGCAGGTGGGAAGCGAACCCCACGAGGCTGTCATGCTCCATGATGCAGCACGTCGCAGCCTCATGGGTTCGGGGACGTCACCGTGGGTGCTGAGCAGGCGGCCGATGGCCGAGACTGCGGCTGCCGGGGAGCGCGACCGGTGGAAAGAGGACCGCTGCGGGTGTGGGTGTCGTGGCCGCTACCACGGTCGGTCTGGTGGCATGGCTGCAGGTAGTCCAGGTCAAGAAGAGGCACAATTAGACAAGATGGAGACGTTATTACTTGACTCTCATTTCTCTTCGCCGCGGTTATAACTCTCAGCATTCTTCGCTACGTTCAATAAAAGGTTTCAAGTAATTGATATTAACAGGTCCGACGAGTGCGCCGTTTAAGGGCACCGTATTTGATATGCGAGGCGTGTAATTCGCGTCTCGACCACAAATTGCCCGTCCCATCGTTTGGCGAGTGAAACCAGAAAGTCCTTGGCTGTCGTTACTAAATGTGTTAGTGCGTCGGAGAACTAGATCTCCGACAGAAAATTGGACGTTTCTCCGGCCTCTATTATATTGGGTTCGTTGTCGTGATTGGGCTAGTTCGATATTCCCCCGGGCCATTGTCACTGTATTTCGGATAATATCGCAGAGTCTTTGCGCCAACCTTGAGTGTGATTGGCGCGGGCGAGCATCTGGCGCAAGCTCTATATATTGTTTTCCATGGGTACTCTTAGCTCCCGACCAAAATTCAATCGTGCCGGTGTAAATCCCGTGGTTCGGTCCCGTGGCTTGTCATGGGTTCGAGCCCCACGTTGGGCGCCAAATGTGGAGACGAGAAAACGAACACCAGTTCTCGCGGTTTTCAAGCTCCGACTGCCCCGCGTGCCCGCTCGCCCTCCGGTCGTTGGTCCTCTTTATTCTCGTCTTTTTCCGTTCCCCACAATATAATATATGTATATATATATATATATATATATATATATATATATATATATATATATATATATATATATATATATATATATATATGGGTGTTTTCATTTCAAATCGTGCAGGCAAAAAAGGTCAAATTTTTAATTTCGCTGAAAAAAATATATGTTATGGCGTCGTCTCTAAAAACGCAGTAGCCACAAACCGCAAGTTCGTCGGATTTTTTGTTCTCGACTTACGAATTTTAAAAGAGGCCGCGGCGGAAAGCAGTGTTTTTCACATCCGTCGTGGGTCGGATGTTTCGCTCGATCTCCCGCCGTGGATTTTCAGTCCACATTATATTAACTTTTTTCAAGCACTCTGTGAGCACATTTAAAACGCTCTAATACCATGAAATAATTTTAGGCGTTTTGCTTTTTTTCTGTAAAAATGTCAAAAACGCCCCCTCGGTTAATTGTTGACGAACTTTGACAATTAAATACTGGCGATCTACTTGGGTTACATCAATATTTTTTATGTCTACGGAGAGCCCAAAACACGCTCTTTATATATATTATAAAATGACTCAGCTGTATGAAATATCCTTTGCGGGACGTTTACGTTAATGTTATGCGAAAACCAAAAAGTACCAATTTTAAAATCGATTTTCTAAAAAAACACATTTTTATTTTTTTATTTTTTGTTAAAATGTAGATATGATAGTTGTCTACTCGAAAATCAAGTCGAGAAAGTGTGTATTTTGTTTGTATGTTCTATATTTAAGCCTCAATATCGGAAAAAGACGTCTTCGTTTTGCAAGACCTAAGTCAGACATAGCGACCCGTGCGTTTCTATGAATTGTGAAAAAGTTTTCTTGAATTTTTGTCTGCGTTTTGTAATCAATTATAAACGTATTTTGTGGTATTGAATAGTTATTTATGTTTTGATAAGAGCGGGAAACCACGAGAAACATATCTAACCAAATCAGCAGGCCTAGTAGACCTTCAATATCCAAGAGGCACAGACGTTGTATTGTTTCGATTTATAAACCTTTCACTGTAAACTAGCATGACTAGCTATTAGCTGTCATATTACTAAGACATAGAAAGTCACCACATCATTGATATATTATATACAATTCTTTCCGAAACCAAACGCTAGGGTTTGTTCACCGCACATCGCACAGATCACCAGGGAATAGCCTTTCACTTCCGTAATACACAAAAGTGATGACACAGAAACGGTCCGAAACACACGGAGAGATTGTCACGGAGAGGGGTAGGGAATAAAAATAAATAAATAAGAATAAAATTACCCAACTCCGATCTTAACGAAAATTGCGTTAATAAAATAAAAGATTTAGGTTCGAGCGGTGGCAAGGCGATAGGTCCACGCCTGGTGGAGAGTCAGACAAAGAAGTCGACAACACGTAAAGGTAAAACAAAACAAAAATTTAATAAAGACGGAAAAACTCAGCCGCACATGGCAAGAACAAAAACCAACTGTCCCTCCGGGCAATTCCGAAAAATCTAGGCGTTACATGCTGACTACATTCACAAATGCATTACTAGACAGCTCTACAGCGTCGTCAGCAATCGCGAACATATGGACATATTACTTGTGATAATCTTAATTTAAACACTCTAGCTGATACCGAAACCGAGAACTTCGGTTGCGTCAGGCAACATTCGATCTCAGTGAGCATCAAGAGTCATGGCCACGTCACGTCGAGACTCAACGTGGTCTTGTGACGTTCGCGGTGGCGAGCGTACAAGATACGCAACGCGGCGCAGGTCGCTTCGCATGGCGTGCGACGGTCGATGCGCCTGCGGTGAGCAGGCGTGCGATGCGGAGCGCAACACGAACGAGTGAGAGGAGGAGCGAGGAACCGGACATGCACTAAACGTGCAGGACAGCGCGAACTAGCAGCGATCCAGACGTTCACGGTGATCACGTGGACGCCGTAGATGCGCAACACCGGGACGAGAAACTCATGACGTATCGTTACAATAGGCGCGCTCTGAGCGATGTACACAACTAACAGAGCGCGTACGAATGACGTAGCTCATGACGCTCTCGTAGTGCTCAGCGTTGGCCGCTACATCTCCGTCGCCTTGAGCTGCGGGTGACGGTTGAGCTCACGGTCGCACGCCTAGAGTATGGCAGATTTCGGCGACTTGGCGCATGCGAAAGTTTGCTGACTAGTTTGATTAAATATATAGACGGAACTAGATCGTAATATATGACATAGGTCGTCGTAAATGATATTGAAGAAGGCTGCATAGTTCTACTAAATATCAACTCATGCAGCGGCGTTGCCCTACGGGACACAACCAAATGCGTGCGAACACGCTCTCTACAGCACCGTCAGGCCGCTACGCCATGACGAAATAAACCCAACAACTAAACAATGCTAACAAACAGTTAATAAGAAAACATTAAAAAAAACGTTCAGCAAAACCGCACTTGAGAAACAAAGTTCAGCAGGGCGAAGAAACACACACGAAATAAAAAAAAAGTCTTAACTGACTGACGCCGAGTCCAGTCCCACGACACTGAAGCCTGGCAGGATGACGGCGTCCAGATGATGCTCGAATCTGTTCTTCACTCTGTTACGCACATCCACGACGGCTGTGCGGAACAGTGGCTGTGCGGAACAAAGTGAAGAATAGATTCGAGCAGCGATGCGCGAGAAGGTAACCGAGACGTAACATGCCTCGAGCTTCATATCGGGAGAGGAGCTTTCGAGGTAGTTACTGCAGTTACTCAAACTTTCTCTTTCCCCTTCCCTTTTTCAAAAGAACACGTCAGCCGGCGCTAACTTTTCATCTCGGGAGAAGGCCACTCTTCACAAACGGTTATAGTTGACAAGGAGGCTGACTTCGACCCAACTAGTCTCCGGGCAGAATAAACACAAGTATATTTACCAACACGCTCGTTTTTAATGTCAGTCTCCGGGCTTTGCTGTTTCAAAAGAGATAACCCTTCGGTGCTATCGGATCTCCGCGGAGAGAGATAGAGCACGGCCGTTTCAAGGATAGGGCGCTCGAAGCTGGGGCAAATACGCGGTATCGTTTCACGCGTGCACGGATGGCTGGTTTCAAAATTTCCCCACATCCCTAACGAAAACGGCCCATCTTCGTGTGTGCGTCTGCGGGATTTTTGTCCCGCGCCGCCGGTTTTAGCGCGCACGCGGCGTTGTTTTGGCCGGCAGAACTGTTGTTGACCGTCGATATTGTAAGGCCGTGGTGTCCTCATCCTTTCAGGCAACAATTCCTTTGCTTTCCCTTGTGCAATACTCTGACTGACTGACTCCTCCTGGGTGGCCGTCACTGTTCGCCGCGTCAACGACACATTCGTACCATTTCACTCCTCGTGACACAGGGTGCGCTGCTCGCTTTACTGTCACGGGCCGTCCTATCTAACACAACGAGCGCGAAAGGTCGTGGTCATCTGCTGGTTCCGAAAGGGCGGGACGTTCATATAGGCCAATGAAGGCCCCGAATCAATACGACGTCTGCCGATTTCTACACATTAAAAATTTACGACGCCTGCTGGTCTGTTAAGAAGTGTTGCTTTCTCTTTTGAACTCCTCCAATGTAGCTTGCCGCCTATAATAAAATTTAAATAATCAATAAATATAACAGGGTGGAACTACTGTATTTCATTTTTATGTGGGAACGTTGAAAAAAGGCAAAAATATTTCCAAGTTTGTGAAGACGCGCAATTCGCAAGTCCATTTCGAGCCGTAAAAACACGTTTTTGTACGATATTGATGCTTAAATATAGAACATACAAACAAAATACACACTTTCTCGACTTGCTTTTCGTGTAGACAACTATCATATCTACATTTTAACAAAAAAATAAAAAAAAAAATGTTTTTTGAGAAAATCGATTTCAAAATATGGTACTTTTTGGTTTTCGCATAACATTAACGTAAACGTCCTGCAAAGGATATTTTATACAGCCGAGTCATTTTATAATATATATAAAGAGCGTGTTTTGGGCTCTCCGTGGACATAAAAAATATTAATGTAACCCAAGTAGATCGCCAGTATTTAATTGTCAAAGTTCGTCAACAATTGACCGAGGGGGCGTTTTTGACATTTTTACAGAAAAAAAGCAAAACGCCTAAAATTATTTTATGGTATTAGAGCCTTTTAAATGTGTTCACAGAGTGCTTGAAAAAAGTTAATATAATGTGGACTGAAAATCCACGGCGGGAGATCGAGCGAAACATCCGACCCACGACGGATGTGAAAAACACTGCTTTCCGCCGCGGCCTCTTTTAAAATTCGTAAGTCGAGAACAAAAAATCCGACGAACTTGCGGTTTGTGGCTACTGCGTTTTTAGAGACGACGCCATAACATATATTTTTTTCAGCGAAATTAAAAATTCGACCCTTTTTGCCTGCACGATTTGAGTGAAATCAGCCATATAATATATATATGGGGAAAAAACTGAAGAAGACGAGGCATGGAAGTAAGACGTTCTGACGTCGAGCTCAGTTACCCGTTGTTTTTCATCATAAAAGCGGAGATCAACGTACCAAACTTTGGTACCAGAAAACGCCGCAAGGTAAGAGGTCAACGCAGAGACCGCTACCACCGTGGTCACCCCCGAATCCCGGGAGACAGGTCACTTTGTGCGGCTCCGCTGCGGCGGCCGCGCTAAGCCTAACGGCAACTTCGGCAAGCCGGCTCAGTCGGATCGGGGCTGATCCTTGGGACGGCAAGAGACCGATGAACATGGAAGCAGGTTCCAGTTCAACCCCGTCGCAATGCGGCGACCAACAAAACACTACAATGGAGGCGACGCCCCATGATACCGTTGACCTTCCAGCACCCAGCCGCAAAGCCGGTGACACGAGCCATCTTTACAGCCACGGTGGAGAGCTTGTAGAAGCTTCGGACCTTGCCAGTGACGCAGGCTCCCGCAGCAGCTCAGTGGACCGAAGGCAAGTCACGCTGTCATCAGTTAAACCGACCGAAACCGGAGCGGGACTAATCAGCGCCCCTATAAATGGGGTGGAAGGCATTATGGCTGACATCGTTCAAGGGAGCCCCTTTTTTAATGGTGGCCACACCCAAGTTATGGAAAATTCCCCATCCTCCAAGGAATTCGAAATGACGACAGACGACGGTTGGACACTGGTGGGTGGGAGGAAACGAAAAAGCTGGCCTCTCCTGGCGGCACCACGAGCAAGCCCTCAAGGAGACTTACGCAGAACGTGACCACACAGCGCCGAACGTTCATCTTGAGACCTCAGCAACGTGTCCACGTTGCCGAAATAGCACCTCAGAAGATCCTGGAAGCTGTACACAAGGCAGTGGACAGCGGCGGATTTCCACTGGACCTTCGAATTCGTACCAAAGAGGACGCCAATACGATCGCCATCGACGTTTGGAACCCTGCCCTGGCGGACAGAATCCTCGCGGCGACCGACGTTCTCGTCCAAGTTGGAAAGAGCTCCGTGGGCTTTCAAGCCTACGAAGCCGCCGGCCCAAACCAAGTAAGGGGCGTCATTTACACGTCTGGCTTGGATGAATCGCCGGAAGTAATTTTGGCCAACTTGAAGTGCCGAACACACGAGATTATCTCAGCCCGACAGTTAGGAAAAAGCGGCAAGACCGGAGTCATCACTTTTGAGGGCAACAAGATACCATACCAAGTCACGTATTTCCACAAGGTATGCAAAGTCGCCCCATACCGACCCAGGGCGGTCGTATGTTACAAGTGTCACCAAATAGGACACAAAATGGATGTGTGCCCGGACGACTCACAATGGTGTGGGCGCTGTGGGCGCCCGCACAATGAAGAGATGTCTGATTGCCAGAACCAGACCCCGCAGTGCCGAAATTGTAGGGGTGAACACGTGGCCACCGATGCCACGTGTCCCAAGAAAGTTAAGGCTACACGAAAAATGCGGCGGAAACTCAAGCCCAAGAACAGAAGGCTTAAGGGGTTCCCAGGTCTCCGTCCCGGGACCGGGACACCAGCAAGAATCAACACGACCCAAGGAAGAACGCCGGGTCTTCAAGGTCCACACCGTCCGAAAGGAAAAACGTTGCCGCCCCCTACTTGGTGCGGAGGACTTTCCCGCACTCGACTCTGGACGTCCAGATTCCGAGAAGGCGCCCACGCTCGGCTCAGTAGTTGCCGAGCACAACAAAGCGGCGAGGGACGAGACATATGCCAAAAAGGTCAAAACCTCGGCACGGCGAAAGGGGCCCCCAAAGGATAGTCCCCCTCCAGAGGAGACCAGGAGTCAGCCCTCTCTACAAGACCTCACGATCGCCATCGAAAAGCTCGTGGGAGAGATTGCCGCACTCCGAAATCAACAAGCGATAATGCAGCAGCAAGTACAGACACAGCAGCAGCTAATTGAACAGCAAGCACTGATAATAACCCGCCTATCGGGAACAACTCCGGCCATGACGGGAAACCTCAGACGAAAGCAAATGGCGTTCGCCCGCCGTCACAGTGGTGGCGACAGTAACCCGAGAAACGACCAACACCACGGCGCAGTGTAGCAAAGTGGGAAGGCGCAGGCGAGGTGGCGTAGGGAAGTCCACGTGGATTCTGCAATGGAACTGCAGGGGCTTCACCGGCCGCCTCGCCGAAATTCGACTCCGCCTCGAGAGGGCAAGCAAGACACCAAAGGGCAGACCCCTCGCTCTCCTCCTCCAAGAGACGGACAATGACGCCATGAAACTGCAAGGGTACTACACCTACACTGCTCCTACGATAGCCAGAACCCGAAGAGGGGTCCGCAGAAAAGGAAAACCTCCGGTTAAAGATATCAAGGGCCAGGCGGCAATCTTCGTGGATAAAGACGTTCCTCACGCACAACTGGACACAGCCCCTTTTTGCAATCCGGGCAGGGAGGTAGTAGTTGTTAAGGCGAGTGTTGGGAAGACGAAGATTAATCTAGTATCAGTGTACTGTAAACCCGGGGTTAAGCAGTGCGAAAAAGCGGACTGGCTCCGGGACCTCTGCTCAGCGATCCCCTTGGATGAACACATTTATATAGGGGGAGATTTTAACGCCGCCCATACAATGTGGGGTTACCCTCGGGATGCTCCTAGGGGAGTCAACCTGGCGCGAGCCGCGTCAGAAGCAAAGCTGAAGCTACTAAACGAGTATGACGTTTGCACCAGGATTGCAACGCACAACAAGCAACAGGACACTTCCCCGGACCTCTCATGGGCCTCATCGAAGCTCCAGGGAACCTGGAAGGTGCTACCAGACTCCATGGGTAGCGATCATCTACCCATTGAAGTCACCTTCAATGCATTGCGCAGGTCTCAGGCGCCGAAACGAGCGACTTATATAATCAATTGGGACTTGTTTCGGGAAGCACTTGAAAAGGATCAGCGGGAGCACGAACAGCTCAGCCTCACAAAACGGATACAAGCAGCTGTTGGCCTCGCAACAAAAACCCGGGAAATCAAGGTGGGCACGCCGACCCCCGACTTGCACCTATTAAACCTCTGGGCGTCAAGATTACAAGCCCTGCAGCGGTACCGCAACAACGGTAAGACATTGCCGCTACGAGTCAAACTAAACTGCGCCACGGCGAAAGCGAAGAGGTACACCCTCGAGCTATGCCGACGAAGGTGGAGAAAACACTGCACCTCCTTTGGAGTCAAAACCGGACTTGCTCGACTTTGGAGCACCTTCCGGGGAATGCAAAATCGTGGCAAGACACGCACGGCAGGACAGAACTTGGCAATCCGAATGGGCCTTACGGAAGAAGAGCTAGCCATCTTAGCGGGAGCGCACTTCTTCCCACAACCAACCGGCACTAACAGCGGAGCACCGGGAGCGGACATTGAGACTAAAAGACCGGAGGGTGGTACAGTTTCCGGACGCTCGCCCATGGATTCCCCCTTCACGCTCGGGGAGTTGCTCTCGGCCATCCATGAGGCCAAGGCTGGAGGAACTCCTGGGCCAGATGGGATCTCAAATACGGCACTTCGAAACCTACCCGAAGACCAGAAACATGAGCTCCTGGACTGGATAAACGATATCTGGGAGACAGGCCGGGTCCCAAAGGAGTGGAAGGAGTCCTGGGTTGTGCCCATACCAAAGCCCAGAAAGCCCCCACGGAGCTCGCCAACATGCGACCTATATCTCTCACGTCAAACCTGTGCAAGTTAATGGAGCGTCTCGTCTTGGGCCGTATCCAGTGGTACGTAGAGGCAAATAACGTCCTGGACCCACGCCAGACGGGTTTCAGACCCCACCTCTCCACCCAGGACAGCCTTCTTCTGTTGCATCAGGACGTCCTAGAAAAGAAGCCCAAACTAGATCCGAAGGTGGTCGTCACAGTTGACGTTAAGAAAGCATTTGATTCGGTGCCGCACCACTCGATTATCGATGGAGCACGTAAGAGCGGTCTCAGCGGCAGAGTCATCGCATTCATTCGCTCGTTCCTCGATGGACGTCACTATAGAGTCAGAGTGGGCTCTACCTTGGGCCCAACAATGACGAACGGTATAGGAGTCCCGCAAGGGGCCGTCCTATCACCGATGCTTTTCAACCTCGCGATGGCAGGCCTTCCAACGAGGTTGGCCGAAATTGAGGGTATCGGCTTCACCATATACGCCGATGATATTACGCTCTGGACTTCAGGCGGCCCACCAGGCGCCCAGGAACAAGCCCTACAGGATGGCTTGAACACCGTGTCGGATTATCTGCGAGAAGTCGGAATGGCTCCCTCTCCCGAAAAGACGACCTACGTTGTGGTGGCGGACGCAAGAAACAGGAAAAAGGGCGTGAAGGATCTCTTCAACCTATGCCTCGACGGCCGTCCCATTCAATGTCAACGCAGCATTCGTGTTTTAGGACTCCCCATCGACGAGGACGGCGGAGCGAGCACCTGGCTTACACAAGTCACCAAAACGTGGAGACAGACCCTGGGACTCATCAGAAGGGCCACCTCCAAATCGTGGGGGGCAAACGAAAGTACCCTCCGCATGTTAGTACATGCCCTCCTCACGTCCAAGGCAATGTACGGTATAAACTACCTACGTGTCACAGGAGCACAAAAGCGCAAACTAGAGGTGCTGAACAGAGAGGCAATGAGGTTGGTCGCCGGCCTCCCCAAATTTGCCCCAATAGAGGAGCTCCACAAACACTCCAGGATCAATACTCTGGAAGATAGGGCCGAAACCCATCGCATCGCCCAAGTCCAGAGACTCGAGCGAACCAGACCCGGAAGGGCCATCCTTCAGCTGCTTGGGTACCAGCTAATGGGCCGCCCCACGATCTCTCCTCCTCCACCCCCGTGGGAGGACGAGGCAGTGGTGGACCATCGCCCCATGAAGCAGAACGTAGACAAAGACCAGAAGGGCAGAAGGAACAACGCAGCCAAAAAACACGCGGAATCCGTACAGGACGCCCGTCCCGGCTCCGAAACAGTACACGTCTACACCGACGCAGCTGTCAGAGAAGACGGAGGAGGCACAGCCATTGCATGGTTTTGTCTTAATACAGAATCTAAGGCAAACTTTGCGTTTCACAAGAAACACTCAACCAAAGAAGCAGAGCTAAGAGCCATTTTATTCGCCGTGGAAGACGAGTCCCTGACTCCAGAGGGGTCCAAGCACTTACGCGTGTACACAGACTCGAAAGAGGCCCTAGCCACTTGCCGGAAGCGAGACTCCCCCAGCAAAACGGTAAAAAAAATAAAAGCTAGAGCAAAGACCCTCAAATCCAGAGGAGTTAAAGTCACCATCTCCTGGGTCCCGGGCCACGCCGGGATCGAGGGGAACGAGAGAGCACACGAAGCCGCGCGGGAGCTCACTCCTTCTCCCTACCCCCCCGCAACAGGCCAAAGTGCGATTCTCGACAACCTTCCGCCCGTACCTATTCAAGAGGACTCTGATGACGAAGAGGAGCCTGACTGGGACGAGGAGGCGACCCTTGCCCGCCTCGAGCGACGAAGGGTCCTGCTCAATAAGCTACCTGAAGACGATGACCCACTGCCAAACGGGTACGGTCGGTGGGCTACAGTGCGTCTTCGGAGACTCCGAACCGGAACGGCCGTCTCCCCAGCAGTCCGGGCTAAGTTCGAGAGATGTGCGTCTAAGACAGATGCAGAAAGAGAACACGCCGACGACGGATCTTGCAGACGATGCGCAACTGGACAGCAAGCCACAAGTGCCCATCTCTTATGGGACTGTGTGAAGCTCAGCCGGACGCGAGAAGAAGCAACTCGAAAACTGCAACCTAAGCTGCGCCCGGGATGCCTTCGGGACTGGATACACCCGAGGGGCGCACCGCAGCACCGCAAAGCCATATTAGATTCACTTCTTGACTTTGTCGTGAAAGCAAACATCCAGGACTCCATCTGATTAGAGACATTCCTGGTACCCCCTACCTATCCACACCCCATTCCCCCACCCCTTCTCTCTCCGATGTCAGTGGACAATTGATTAGAGAGAGTCGTACGCGCTTTACTTGTTTTTTTATTAATAAAACATGTTCAATCAATCAATCATATATATATATATATGGGTGGTTTCATCTCAAATCGTGCAGGCAAAAAGGGTCGAATTTTTAATTTCGCTGAAAAAAATATATGTTATGGCGTCGTCTCTAAAAACGCAGTAGCCACAAACGGCAAGTCCGTCGGATTTTTTGTTCTCGACTTACGAATTTTAAAAGAGGCCGCGGCGGAAAGCAGTGTTTTTCACATCCGTCGTGGGTCGGATGTTTCGCTCGATCTCCCGTCGTGGATTTTCAGTCCACATTATATTAACTTTTTTCAAGCACTCTGTGGGCACAGGTAAAAGGCTCTAATACCATGAAATAATTTTAGGCGTTTTGCTTTTTTTCTGTAAAAATGTCAAAAACGCCCCCTCGGTCAATTGTTGACGAACTTTGACAATTAAATACTGGCGATCTACTTGGGTTACATCAATATTTTTTATGTCTATGGAGAGCCCAAAACACGCTCTTTATAGATATTATAAAATGATTTATCTGTATTAAATAGCCTTTGCGGGACGTTTACGTTAATGTTATGCGAAAACCAAAAAGTACCAATTTTAAGATCGATTTTCTCAAAAACCCATTTTTTATTTTTTTATTTTTGTTAAAATGTAGATATGATAGTTGTCTACTCGAAAAGCAAGTCGAGAAAGTGTATATTTTGTTTGTATGTTCTATATTTAAGCCTCAATATCGGACAAAAGACGTCTTCGTTTTGCAAGACCTAAGTCAGACAAAAAAAAAACGTGCGCTTCTATGAATTGTAAAAAAGTTTTCTTGAATTTTTGTCTGCGTTTTGTAATCAATTATAAACGCATTTTGTGGTATTGAATAGTTATTTATGTTTTGAAAAGAGCGGGAAACCACGAGAAACATATCTAATCAAATCAGCAGGCCTAGTAGACCTTCAATATCGAAGAGGCACAGACGTTGTATTTTTTCGATTGATAAAACTTTCACTGTAAACTAGCATGACTAGCTATTAGCTGTCATATTACTAAGACATGAAAAGTCACCACGTCATTGATCTATTATATACAATTCTTTCCGAAACCAAACGCTAGGGTTTGTTCACCGCACATCGCACAGATCACCAGGGAATATCCTTTCACTTCCGTAATACACAAAAGTGATGACACAGAAACGATCCGAAACACACGGAGAGATTGTCACGGAGAAGGGTAGGGAATAAAAATAAATAAATAAGAATAAAATTACCCAACTCCGATCTTAACGAAAATTGCGGTAAAAAAATAAAAGATTTAGGTTCGAGCCGTGGCAAGGCGATAGGTCCACGCCTGGTCAGACAAAGAAGTCAACGACACGTAAAGGAAAAAAAAAAAAGTTAATTAAGACAGAAAAACTCAGCCGCACACGGCAAGAACAAAAACCAACTCCTCCGGGCATTCCCTAAACGGGACACAACCAAATGCGTGCGAACACGCTCTCTACAGCACCGTCAGGCCGCTACGCCATGAAGAAATAAACCCAACAAGTAAACAATGCTAACAAACAGTTAGTAACGAAACATAAAAAAAAAGTTCAGCAGAACCGCACCCGAGAAACAAAGTTCAGCGGGGCGAAGAAACACACACGAAATAAAATAATAAAAAAGTCTTAACTGACCGACGCCGAGTCCAGTCCCATGACACTGAAGCCTGGCAGGATGATGGCGTCCAGATGATGCTCGAATCTATTCTTCACTCTGTTCCGCACATCCGTCGTGGCTGTGCGGAACAAAGTGAAGAATAGTTTCGAGCAGCGGTGCGCGAGAAGGTAACCGAGACGTAACATGCCTCGAGCTTCATATCGGGAGAGGAGCTTTCGAGGTAGTTACTGCATGCAGTTACTCAAACTTTTTCTTTAACCCTTCCCTTTAAAAAAAAAAAACACGTCAGCCGGCGCTAACTTTTCATCTCGGGAGAAGACCACTCTTCACAAACGGTTATAGTTGCCAAGGAGGCTGACTTCGACCCAACTAGTCTCCGGGCAGAATAGACACAAGTATATTTACCAACACGCTCGTTTTTGATGCTAGTCTCCGGGCTTTGCTGTTTCCAAAAGAGATAACCCTTCGGTGCTATCGGATTTCCGCGGAGGGAGATAGAGTACATAAAATTGAAAGAATAAAACACGGAGGACAAGCACAGGACAACCACTTTGCAGAGCACGGCCATTTCTAGGATAGGGCGTTCGAAGCTTGGGCAAATACGCGGTATCGTTTCACGCGTGCACGGATGGCTGGTTTCAAAATTTTCCCACATCCCTAACGAAACCGGCCCATCTTCGTGTGCGTGCGCGATTTTCGTCCCGCGCCGCCGGTTTTAGCTCGCACGCGGCGTTGTTTTGGCAGGCAGAACTGTTGTTGACCGTCGATATTGTAAGGCCATGGTGTTCTCATCCTCCCGGGCAACAGTTACTTTGCTTTCCCTTCTGCAATACTCTGACTGACTGACTACTCCTGGGTGGCCGTCACTGTTCGCCGCGTCAACGACACATTCGTACCATTTCACTCCTCGTGACACAGGGTGCGCTGCTCGCTTTACTGTCACGGGCCGTCCTATCTAACACAACGAGCGCGAAAGGTCGTGGTCATCTGCTGGTTCCGAAAGGGCGGGACGTTCATATAGGCCAATGAAGGCCCCGAATCAATGGGACGTCTGCCGATTTCTATACATTAAAATTTACGACGCCTGCTGGTCTGTTAAGAAGTGTTGCTTTCTCTTTTGAACTGCTCCAATGTAGCTTGCCGCCTATAATAAAATTTAAATGATCAATAAATATAACAGGGTGGAACTACTGTATTTCATTTTTATGTGGGTGCGTTGAAAAAAGTCAAAAATATTTCCAAGTTTGTGAAGACGCGCAATTCGCAAGTCCGTTTCAAGCCGTAAAAACACGTTTTTGTACGATATTGATGCTTAAATATAAAACATACAAACAAAATATACACTTTCTCGACTTGCTTTTCGAGTAGACAACTATCATATCTACATTTTAACAAAAAATAAAAAAAATAAAAAATGGGTTTTTTGAGAAAATCGATCTTAAAATTGGTACTTTTTGGTTTTCGCATAACATTAACGTAAACGTCCCGCAAAGGCTATTTAATACAGGTAAATCATTTTATAATATCTATAAAGAGCGTGTTTTGGGCTCTCCATAGACATAAAAAATATTGATGTAACCCAAGTAGATCGCCAGTATTTAATTGTCAAAGTTCGTCAACAATTGACCGAGGGGGCGTTTTTGACATTTTTACAGAAAAAAGCAAAACGCCTAAAATTATTTCATGGTATTAGAGCCTTTTACCTGTGCCCACAGAGTGCTTGAAAAAAGTTAATATAATGTGGACTGAAAATCCACGACGGGAGATCGAGCGAAACATCCGACCCACGACGGATGTGAAAAACACTGCTTTCCGCCGCGGCCTCTTTTAAAATTCGTAAGTCGAGAACAAAAAATCCGACGGACTTGCCGTTTGTGGCTACTGCGTTTTTAGAGACGACGCCATAACATATATTTTTTTCAGCGAAATTAAAAATTCGACCCTTTTTGCCTGCACGATTTGAGATGAAACCACCCTATATATATATATATATATATATATATATATATATATATATATATATATATATATATATATATATATATATATATATATATATATATATATTGTAGCGGTGCTGCCGAGGCGCGTGCTAGAACCCACCGAGGACAAAGACGAAACGCGTGCAGACGGCGCGTGACACACTTCTAATTCGGTCTGATTTGGCTGTGGACGTCCTCTTGTAAATTAAAAACGTAACATTTGGTGTCAGAAGTGGGATCTCTGGCATGGCGCCTCGAGTTACCCGGAAAGCCTCCTCTCGAGAAGAACATCCTCTGCAGTGTGGTCAGCACCGGCGTCTCATGGAGCCAATGGCTGGCGGCTGGATTGCCCGGGGCCACAAATCTTCATGCCGGAACCGCCACGAACAAGTTACCACTTCGCCATGTTCCCCATGACCATTCTGTGGTCGTGCAATGAAGATCCTGCGTTTGCCTATGGCCATATTGGCATCCCAAAGCTTCAAGGCATCGAGGCGCGTAAGCATGCGCGCCGGACTTGAATGTTTTTCTGGCTGTCGTTCAGGACATTCGGCGGATGAGGTCATGAGCAGCAACGTTAACATAACGTTCCATCTTCTGGACTTTGGCCTTACCGGCACATTTCATTTTCGGTGTTGGTTCTCAAAATGCGCAAATGTGCAGTGATGCACTGCACCGATATGATATGTACCGGCATCAGAGTTCTGATCAGGCATGTCACCAGGGGTGACGAAAACAGGAGCTAGCGGCGGCCGAGTGACAAGTCTCCGGCATCAACTTCAAAAAGCGCCAATGTGCTGGATTTTGGTGTTGCGGAGGAACTGTCGCAGATGATCATCGGCAACGACACCCGCAAAAAGAACTGTCTATCTTTAATGGAACGTGGTGAGGTTGTTTAGTAGAATGAAGTTCTGAACCAACATAGGAAGAAATATCACTAAAAAACTCAGAGGGGAAATAGTGTAGCGGTGCTGCCGAGGCGCGTGCTAGAACCCACCGAGGACAAAGACGAAACGCGTGCAGACGGCGCGTGACACACTTCTAATTCGGTCTGATTTGGCTGTGGACGTCCTCTTGTTAATTAAAAACGTAACAATATATATATATATATATATATATATATATATATATATATATATATATATATATATATATATATATATATATATATATATATATATATATATATATATATATATATATATATATATATATATTAAAATGTTCACTCTACTCCCGAACAGATTTATTTTAAAAATTCAGCAAAGATGCACGGATACGGTTTGTGCAGGTGAGCTATACGGCCAGGGGTACATTATGCGGGTGGCTAATCGTCGCGATAAGTCGGCTAATTAATTAAAATTCGTTAATTAACTTTTGAATTAGTGGAAATAAACATATGGTTCCAATTGGAAACTTAGAGAGTCATCGAAAACCACTAAATCAACTCTTTTAGAACGACTTGAAGCTCGTGGAAACTCAGGCGCGCGCCAGTACCACTTGTGAAGCAGGCGCAAAGCCAGCAGTGGCGGAACGCGGATGATTAGATCATTATCGCGTTCCGCAACTGTAGCTTTGCGCCTGCTTCACGAGTGGTAACTTTGGCGCGCCCCCGAGTTTCCCACGAGCTTCAAGTCGTTCTAAAAAAGAGTTGATTTAGTGGTTTTCGATGACGCTCTCTAAGTTTCCAATTGGAACCATATGTTTATTTCCACTAATTAAAAGGTTAATTAACGAATTTTAATTAATTAGCCGACTTATCGCAACGATTAGCCACCCACATAATGTACCCCTGGCCGTATAACTCACCTGCACAAACCGTATCAGTGCATCTTTTACGGATTTTTTTAAAATAAATCTCAGTTCGAATTAAAAATGAACACCCGGTATATAATTGAGTGCAACGAAGCTTTCCACAAAGGTGTCTTTGCAGTGTTGGGTAAAGTACATCTAAAAGGTACTTCAAGTAAAGTACAAAGTAAATGAGACGTGATGTATACTTCAGTGTACTTGAAGTAAAGTTCAAAGTAAATGAGACGTGATGTATACTTCAAGTGTACTTGAAGTAAAGTACTATAAATAAAATGTACTTTCAAATTAAAGTACAAGCATTTTAACATACTTTTTCATGATGCCCTTTGATTCCCCTATATAGTGATTTTTTAACTGGTATGCATTGCTCAGGGGTAATCAGGGGTGCATAATCTACTTTCAAAAACAGTGGCGAATATTTGATAAAGTCAAGTGGCCACAGAGTAGATATTTTCAGGAACGGAGACAAATTGACAAGTTCCTCTTCGGAATTTGGCGCTGCTTGCACTGGTTTGTTGCACCGAAGGGGGTTATACTAGAGAAAGCATGACGTCAGCCCCTAGCTTCCGCAAGCAATCCTATCATAGAGGAGTGCTCTCGCAAGTGAGCTGGGGATAATTAATCATAATGTGACACTCTGAGATTGGGCGCGGAAAAATTAAGGAACTTTCAAATCGAAGGAAAAGACAAAAGAGAATGTCTCAAAACATTGTGACGTTCTCCATCTGTTGTCTTTTTCTTTGACTTGAAAGTTCATTTTTTCCGCACCACAGTTTCAGGTGCTACATTGCGATTAATTTTGCTCTCCTAATATTTTACACCTCATTGCTCGTGCTGACCGACCGAGAAGTAGCGAGTTAAAAAAGCTACGGGAAAGCCACCCTAGCACAAACGGAGCAATGCGTCGTCAGATCATGTTTCTGGTGAGGGTAGAATATCCCTCCCAGTATACCTTTGGAGTTGACAAAGCATCATTTCGTGATACAAATTTAACAAAACCAAATTTAGAGACTGTACTTTAAAGTCGGGAATTGTTCTTTCCTCAGAAAGTACCAGAAAAAAAATACTTCAAGTAAAGTACAAGTACATATTCAGAGAATTTACTTCAAGTAAAGTGCAAGTTTCCTAAACCTACTTGAAGTAGTACTTTAAGTACAATGTAATTAAAGTACTTCCCAACACTGGTCTTTAGGCGATACATTTGTCATACTCAAATTTCATGAGTGGATGGTTTTAGGAAATAACTTAGGCCTAAAATACCCTGCCCTTATGCACAAAAAAAAAAATCTGGTCACCCCGTTATTTGCAGGTGGCACAACATGAAGCAAAGAAAATTTAGCAGATAACAGTGTTCTAGAAGACTGTAGTAGCGGCTGCAACAAGATGTTTTTTTAGCGTTTTCCTCCTTCCACGCGCACAAAGAAAAAAACCAAAAAACTTAGAGCATTTTTTTTCCCTTTTTTACTGTATTAATGGATGGGCTCCGTGATTCGTAGCGCCCGCTCTCCGGGCGCTCGTTGAACACGGAAGAAACGATGACATGGGCGGAGGAAGGTAGGTTTGTCTACTTGTATTCACCGGTCTCCATAACGCTTCTTTGGAATTTGAAATTGTCACGAAGAAACAACTGCGAAGAAACCTCGCCCAACACACGAGATTGCTTCGCTTTCCTTTCGCTTTCATGCCGACCTCAGAAGCCCGCCTCCGTGGCGCAATCGGTTAGCGCGTTCGGCTGTTAACCGAAAGGTTGGTGGTTCGAGTCCACCCGGTGGCGAAATGTTTTTTTATTTGTTTTTAACGTTTTGTAGTTTTTTGTGGATCATAAAATTTCAAGCATGTATTAAAGATGTGTTGTCCCATCTCCTGTCTTTACGTCTCTTTCTAAACTTAGATCATTACCAACGCGCTCACTAACAAGTTATTAACGATAATATCTCATTAACGTTGAAGTGTAGGGGAAGTCTTTTCCATTGTTATGTTGCAACGGACTGTCGTGCCTGCTGAATGGAATCAACCATATTTGGATTATTGACAAAACATTTGTTTTTTGTGTAATCCCGATTAAGTTTACGACAAAGGCGCCGGTAGCGCGTCTGTTTTGTGAAATCATGAAAGGCGAACCTGACCTCTATTAAAATATTGAAATAGTAATCAGAAGCATGTAAAGAATTACAATTGAGAGCTCAATCTTTTCCCGGTCACAGAGAAAGTGAATTGCTGTGGACTCAAATCAGCATTCATTTACAGAAAACTTGGTAAAAAGGGAAGAGATAGAAAGTTATTCCGATTTCCCCCACTCAATGTGTGTTTTAACTGGCTTATAAAATTCCTTACCGCCGTGCTGCCTTTTACTCGATTTTGGCTATATCAGTCCATATTATTCCATAAGAAAAACTTGACCTTTTCTAAAAGTTTTGCCTGAAATACGCTTTTCGTTTGTTTGTTTTAGACCGCAGCTCTTATGCGCCCGTTTCCGGCTTGAGCGGCGTCGTCGTCGCCGTCGGCGTCGGCGTAACCGCGCGGCACATGATGGGTAAATTTCCCCGCTAAATTTAGCGGAAAAATTTCCCCGCTAAATCTAGAAGAAAATTTTCCCCGCTAAATCTAGCGGGAAATTTTCCCCGCTAAATTTAGCGGAAAATTTTCCCCGCTAAATTTCCTCACCAAATTTAGCGGAAAATGTTCCCCTAAATGGGGGGCGAGCTGGAGAGGAGGAGAAACCTAGCCCCCTCTCAGTACCTTCCCCCTCCTCCTCAAGAGCTGCGCTCTAATTCGGCGTTACAGGGAGTTGTAAACGGCTTTCATTTTTTTTATGAAGAAATTTACGACTAAATATACTTTCGTCGCGAATTAACACGGTAGCATAAAGCTTTTTTTTTATTTGTTAAAGAATAATTAAATTAGTTTATTTTTTCACACTTTATAACTTGATTGTAGAACACTGATCATACCGCACCGCGCACACGGTCACTGATCTTGACAGCACTATGAGAGAACATACCAAAACTTGAATTCGGCAAAATAAGGCGTTGCACTTTGATATTGCACGTGCCTGATCTCATTTGAGGAAATCAAACACCTTAGAACTAGGGGTGGGCGAATATTCGAAATTTCTGAATACGAATCGAATATTATACATTTAAAAATTCGTATTCGATCTCTAAATCTAAGTCTTTGGTATTTTTCGAATATTCGTCGTAACACGAATGTTTGAAATTAATCGACTATATTCGAGAACGTATTCGCAAACGGTTTCGGTAAGTAAGGCCCGTTGACAGCGAACAGCTGCTTGGCGGCTTTTACCTAAACTGGTGGCGTCGGTGTCGGCATCGAGTAATCTGCGAGTTTCTGTTCCCTCGTGACTCCTGACTTTTAAACTGCGCTCACTTTCGCGTTCTCCCACCCGTATTATGGCGGACGGACGTGATTGCAGGAACCGTCTGCGAAGCGGAGGAACAAACGGGAAACGGGACCTAAACGAAGAAAGAGGAAGCTATTTGGAAATATTTTGCGAGGGTGACGGCATCGATGACGCAATGCTACGGTATGCGAGTCAACGCTTAAAACGACTACAGGTACGACACCGCCCGCTTGTCAACGATCTCGAAAGTACATCCTGCGTTGTTGAAAGAATATCATGGATTCATGGGATTACCGCTGGTACGCCAGGAAAAGATCAACCGACGCTGACGGACTTCGTCCACCGCACGGAGCCCCTGCCAGGAAAAGAGGGTGCGACCGTGCGAGCGCTAAATAACAAGGTGGCCGCCTGGTGGCGCTTGATTTACAACCTTACAGCATTGTGGAAGACCGCCAGCTTCAAACAAGTTCTGACAGAAGCCGTTTTCAACTATATCCTACCATCCCGCTTTGCACTTCACGCGTGCTTGCGCTTGGATGTATGACGACACCGGAAAGAAGTGAAAGCAGAACTCGGCAGTGCCTTTGAAGGCGGCACTACCACTGTTGCCTTCACAAGCGACATGTGGACAACGCGCGTTAATTTTAACGAAATCTACAGGTGAGCTTCATCTGCCATTTTCTCACTACAAAATTCATGATGCAGCGGTTCACATTGAACACTCGACACATGGCTGCTAGTCACAGTGCTGTGAACATCGCAACTATACTGGACGAAATGTGCCGCGACTGAGAGATACTCTGGTGAATGTGGCCGAAGTTCATCGTAACGAATAACGGGCGAAACAACCGTGCTGCGGCACGGTGACTTCCGTGGACTGAAAGAGCGCGCTTCACGCGGCACGTCTCAACTGGCGATTAATGACGCGCAGAATCACTGCTCGCTGGCCATTGATCGCCTGTGCTAAAAAATGAGGCATATTGTGGGACATTATAAGCACAGTTCATCAAGCCCAAAAAGATTTGAGGAGTGCCAAAAGTAGATGGGAAAGTACACACTATGTCTGGTGCAAGACGCGGAGACGAGATGAAATACCCAGTATCTAATGTTGTCTCGCCTCCTGGAACTCAAAGATGCAGTCACTGTGGAGCTTGCTATCGGACTGCGACATCGATGGACGTGGCTCGTCAGAGTGGAAAAATGCTTCTGAATATGTACGAGAATTGAAGCCATTGTTTGATGTCACTGTTAATGCTGCGTGCTGAGAAGTATCCGGCTTTGTCCTCCCAAGTTCCAATGATTTTCGGTATGCTCCACTGTCTCAGTAACGGTGCCTGGGAGCATCAGAATTTCCCCGCAGAACTGATAAGATCCATCAAGGCAATGTTCACTTTGTATGAGGAGGACAAGAAGCATGCCTTGCTATATTCTTGGATCCACACTCTAAAGTCAAGCAAGCCGAAAACGAAAAGAAAAATATGGCTAAAAGCTCTGGTGCTGCAAGAGCAAGCCTCATGTGATGCTACTGAAGAAACCCAGCCGGAAGCTTAAACACAGTCACAAAAGCAAGGCTCAACGCCGTCAGCAGATGTTTGGCAGCGTTGTGACCCCTTAGCCAAAAGTGCAATGGAAAGCAAGTGGTTTCAGCTTTAGAATGGGAAGTTCTAGCGTATGCGAGGAGGCAACTGCAAAGTTATAGAGAGAGAGAGTGATCCGTGTGAGTGGTGGCGAACTGTCGGGTACTTAAAATATTCGAGTCTGGCGAAGCTTTGCATCAAATGCATGGCAATGCCTGCCACTCAGACCCGAGTGAGAATTTTGTTCTATGGCTGGAGGTGTAGTTTGCTCCAAGAGAGCGCCTCCTACCTCACCATGGCGGTAGTTGAATTTTCTGCATGACAACATGTATTCTTACCTACAACTAGAATTTTCGTTTTGTGTTTTGATTTTTGTTAAACACTCAGTGCCGCGTTCAACATGTGAAAATAAACAATGCTGTGAATAAATGCACCAGCCTTTGACTATTCGATATTCGATCTGATATTCGAAGCAAACCATTCGCATTCGATTCGTATTCGAAAATATTAATATTCGCACACCCTTACTTAGAACCCGATTTCCGAACTTGGCGTACCTCCTTTCCGGTTGCTGGTGGGAGCGGTGTACTGGATTCTTCATTCCTGCATTCAAAAGACAGGCGTAAGCATTCTCAAGCAATACTTGTCAGAGAAGATCTTACTTTTAAGGCACTGAGCGAAAAAGCCACGAAAGAAATAACCCCGGAGCCAGCTTAATCGAAATTAAAATTAATTCAGTAACAAAAAGTTACAAGCTACAAACAGCATTCTCAGGAGAAAACTTGCACGCACCTTGCGACCGGTGTCTGCATTGCCCGGAGCTTGCGTCCGCCATGCTTTCTTCTCTGAGCTTTAACCCTCCCAAACATAATTAGAGCCACCCGGGCGTAACGAGTAACGACAGAAAGTCGCTGGAGATACTGTCCGGGGACGTATAGCTTGCACTTCGCGAATCCGACAAAGGCGAGTGCGGCGTGGCAATTAATTATTAAGCTCCATCACTTTCCACATGACCCCCATTTCCGGCGGCAGGGCTGCGTCCCTAAGCCGAAAAGACTTTTCCCCAACGCCATCCTCTTCGCCTGTGCTCGGAACATTTTGTGAATGGAGCGCGCACCGCACTGCTGCACCATCGATGAACAGGTGTGTCGTATAGCGCCGTCTTAGTCATTCGTCTGCGATATATTTTTCTCATTACGGCGTGCGGTACGCACGCCGTAATGGAGGCACGTTCACGGGTGCAAGCATATAAGGGTGTTTTCATTACGGCGTGCGGCACGCACGCCTGCGAGCGGCACCGCACGTACGCAAGCATATAAGGGTGTTTCATGGGGTACCGACAGTGCACCTCGCTGAAGGGATAGGAGTTAAAAGAGATAAACCATTCATTCAGAACCGAATCTGACCAGTTTCTGGTTGTGTAGTCATTGATAAAGCGTTGTCTGTTCACACTGTGCGTACTTCATTATATTTTAATGCGAAACGTTTGATATTCCGGTGCATATGTCACGGTAGGGCGTTTTAGTAGCGGATTCACGTTTGAACTCAAATTCAATTTTGTTATGAACCTTTTGAACATATTTTTGTTGTATAGCTTTCTGCGATCCCTTCAGAATAAATTTACGCACGTTTGAAATATGGTAGTCACTATAAGCATAGCCTTATCCCTGTTGCATAGCACAGCGAGTGGCCGTGGCATAGAAATAAAAATGTTTCTGTAAGGATCAACATTAAATTATACTAAGTTCTATAATCTGCATAGCTTTATACTTCGTTTCACCTTATGTGCGAGCGAAGGCAAAGCTGGAAGCGCGAGCACGAAGCTCCGTGCGTTCAGGCTGCTCGAGCGCGAGCTGGGAGAAACGCAAAAAGCGCTAGACTTGGCTTTAGCTTCGGCTTACTCGCAGATAAAGTGAAACGAAGTATAAATGGTACTTGTGTGTCTTTGACCGGTTCCTGTGTGATGTGACAATGTAGCATTTCGTAACATTAGGCCAGAATGCGCCAAACATTCTACGGTATTCTGGCGAAAATGTTACCAGGAGGCTATTCCTAAATGCAGTGTTGGGAAGTACTTGAAGTACATTGTACTTAAAGTACTACTTCAAGTAGGTTTAGAAACTTATACCTTACTTGAAGTACATTCTCTGAGTATGTACTTGTACTTTACTTAAAGTATTTTTTTCTGGTACTTTCTGAGGAAAGTACAATCTCCGACTTCAAAGTACATTCCCCAAATTTGGTTTCGTTAAATTTGTATCACGAAACGATGCTTTGTGAACTCCGAAGAAATACTGGGAGGGATATTCTACTCTCACCAGAAACGTGAGCAGACGACGCATCGCCCCGTTTGTTCTGGCGGCGGCTTACACCTGTAGCTTTTTGAACTATCGCTAGTTCTCGGTAGATCAGCGCAAGAGGAGGTTTAAAATATCAGGTGAGCAAAATTAATCGTAATGCAGCACCTGAGACTGTGGTGCAGAAATATTAAACTTTTAAATCGAAGAAAAGACAATAGACGAGAGCGTCACAATGTTTTGAGACATTCTCTCTTGTCTTTTCCTTTGACTTGTAAGTCCCTTAATTTTTTCGCTCACCAATCTCGGAGTGTCACATTATGATTAACTACCACCGAGCTCACTTCCACACTCACTGTTTTTTTTCATTAAGGGAAGTACATTTCTCCATAAGAGGATTGCTTGCGGAAGCTACAGGGCTGACGTCATGCTCTCTCCTAGAAGATTTAACCCCCTTGGGTGCAACAATCCAGTGCAAGAAAATCACTATACAGTGATTTTCAGGAATTTGGCTAAATTCCTGAAAATAACTACTTTGTGGCCACTTTAAGAAATATTCGACGATGTATTTGAAAATAGATCATGCAGCCCTAATTACCCCTGGGCAATGCATACCAGTTAAACAATCACTGCATAGGAGAATGAAAGGGCATCATGTGCGATTCGGTTAAAATACTTGTACTTTACCTGTGAAAGTACTGAGTATTTATCGTACTTTACTTCAAGTACATTGTGCCCAGTGTACTTACTACTTTACTTGAAGTACATCACGTCTAATTTACTTTGTACTTTACTTGAAGTACATTTTAGATGTACTTTACCCAACACTGCCTAAATGTTACTCAAATATTCTTTATTCAACATTTCAGGGGCATTTGTCTATGTAATGTAACGTTACACAACATTGAGGAACGTTGAGACAATGTCACAAGGAAAACGTTTCCCTTACGTTATTCTTCAAATGGTTCTAACTACCCGAATAGGCCAAAACTAGGGTGACCACCTTCCTGCCGGCTAAATCCGGGACACCCTGACTAGAGGTTTTTTTTTTTTTTTTGGGGGGGGGGGGGGGAGTAAGAGGAGGACGTTATTTTTATGACCACGCACACCCCGAAATCCTGTGCTGTCCGAAAGCATATTATACACCTGAAAATATTCTTGCGGCAATTAAACTAAAATATTTTTCACTCACAGTGATATATTTTTTGTTTAATTGTAATGGTAAATATTTTATTAAAGATGTCTAAGATGAAAACATAATAATCGACTGCAGCAGACCCCAATGCATCAAAAGGAAATAAGAAACTAAATCTTTTTCGGCTTACTGTTTCCTGTCGATATTTATTCTTATACTAACATGCTCCTACATCAAATTAGAACCTTATGTTGTTGTGAGTTGCAGTTTTGTTGTTGTTTTTGCCTTGTGTGGACGTTTTCACTAAAAAAAAAACTTTCCACAACAACCCGTTCGTATGACACAGTATGATTTGCAAATAATTACAATAGTTTATTTTTAAACTTTTTGGCGAGCAATTTTTGCTTGCAATATTTTGCCATCAAGGGGAGAGGCACAACGGCGCATGCGCGTCTGTCTCCTGCAAGAGCGACGGTCGCTTCCCGCAGTGCTTTGATAGAAAATGGCATACCATCGAGATTCACACGTTTATCAGCTGACCTCCGCGCTTCCTCGTGGCCAGTTGTTCGGAAGCGCCATAATTTGCGTAGTGAATGCTGCGTCAATGTGAAATGCGGGACATTTTGAAGATTTTGGCATTTCTTGCGGGACGAGGGACAGGAGCCCTCAATGCGGGACAGTCCCGCGAGTCGCGGGACGGGTGGTCACCCTAGCCAAAACGTTATATTGCATTCCCGACATTGTAGTAACGTTCTGGCAACATTTGGTGCTACTATGGAAAAGTATTTAAATTGGTTGTATATAAAAAAAAAATATTTTCAACTATGCGCTATACGGCAAGGATAAGTGAGTAGGGTAGTTCGATTGGGGAAGGGAGTAAGACAGGGAGATGCACTTTTGCCACTGCTTTTTAATGCCGTTTTACACCAGTTTCTAGCAGGGGTCGTTGAGAGCTTCGGTGTCCGGCTCGGTGATCGGAAGGGTGCATCGTTGGCCTTTGCCGACGATTTTGTTTGATCGCCAGGGTGCCCCGTGGCCTCGGAAAACTTGGCGGCGCCGCGGCGCTAGCACATGTAGCCCTGAGGACGATCGGCGAGTCGGGGAACCGAACAAAGTTCTCTTTTTAGGTTCCCGACGACCTCTTAGACTTTGAAAAGGAAATCGTCAAACGGTCAAAACAACTGGATTTGGTGTTTTTCTACAGTAGCTTTGGTTGTGACTCCGCCGGGGCAGCCTTTCAAGCAGACCCGACGCGACGTGGCCCTTCACGTCGCTCACAAAAGTCCACTGCACGTTTTATCGACCTCGCACCGTTTCAAACAATTTGAGGTCGCTGAATGGGCCGTAAAAGAACTTCAAACTCGAAAGTGAAGCGTCGTCTGCTCGCAGCAATAGGAGGCACACGGAGGCGAGCAGTCAATTGGGGACGCGGAGGCGTGAGACAAACTCGAGTTGCAGGACGACTCCATCTCTGACGTCACTTCACAGGCGCGGATCGCGCGGGAACTTCAAATTTGGCTTTTGGAAAAGTTTGTTTACTTCACAAAGACTGCGTTCACAAGTTTTGAATTTTGAGAATAATGTCCACGCATCGTTGTCAATCGTTTCAGATAATAAAAAAAAATATATATATAATTTTGACCTGTCCGTGCCCTTTAATGCCTCCGGCGAAATCAAGTGCCATTGTGTAGATTTTGATAGGCTAATTTCAAGGTTGGCTTCACACCACTCAAGTCACATCACAAGTTAAACATTTAGACGTTTAATACCACGGTTAATCTACGACCTAGTGAACTGCTGACCATCGAAGGTTTTCCTTCACCATTTGGATAGGAAGATTCGAGGGGCAGCGAGGGCGTCCTTCCATCTTCCCGTGGACACGCCGCGCGCTTTCTTCTATGCACCGGTCGCGGATGACGGGCTTCGGCTTCATTGTTTGGCGACAATGACACCCCGGATTCTCTGTTCGCGGCTGCTTGCCATGGAGGGTAGAGTAGAATCAATGTTGGGGGCTAGGGAAGGAGGTCGATTTGTTTAAAGGGCTCGAGGAAGCTCGATCGTGCGCGGCGGCATCCTTTGTCCGTAACCCGCCATTTCTTTTTACGTTTACACTTCGTTTCATCTTGTGATGAACCCAAGGAGGTTATAAGTACTAGGAGGGGCACGTTGCAATATTGATGAAGGCTAGTCATAAAAAGTTTAAACGATGTGCCCAACGAGACCACAGATCTCTCTGGCGATTGGTGCGCGTGACATGTCACGTGCGAGATGGATGGTTGATTGTAGAGGGATTCCTTGCAGGCTTGCGTGCGCTCCGTCCGGTAGGTTTTATCAGATCGAAGGCTAGCTACGGTCACGTGATGTGGTCATGTTGAGCTGATAAGTGAGGAGAGTAAGGAGGAAAATGAGAAAGAGGTGAGGCGTCAATGGAGCATGGCTTGTGGAGGCTACGCGGCTGACGTCATGCTCTCCTACCCTTCTATCCTCCTTGGATGAACCCCAGGGGATGGCTACGGGCTGTGACACAGCCCTGGCAAGGCATTCTTACGCAACGCAAAGTATAGTGCATCAAAGACTTTGATAACACAAGGCGCGTAGCCCTTTGTCCTTAACGTAATTGTCGTGTTTTGTACCAGTGTTACATAATTTATGTTGTAATGAAGCTAGCTTGTTTGGAGAAACAACTTCTGGTTGGCAACGATGTCGTTGCCGATGTGACGTATTGCAAAGAAAAATTTCTTCGAGATGGATGTTTTCTATATAAAGTATTGATATGTACAAACTGAACCCTAGTTAAATATTTATTGGAACAAATAATTTGAACTTTAAAGGACCTTGCCGTCTGTTTAAAATGTCACCAGACCAAGGTAACTGCGCTCTCACTTTTGTTCACCGTAGCGGCAGGCCCGCCTCCGCCAGTGGCTTGCGTTTCTTTCGCCAGCTCGCTTCCAGACAGTTTTTTAGGTGCTATGAAATAAAGGGCTACGCTTGGGATAAACCAAAGCATAGCTCTCCAGCAAGATTGAGCTCCCCAGTTGGGGGTTCGATGGTTTACACCTTGCGTCGCACCGGAATGTCCGGATCGGCTGACGAACTTCGCTGTGGGAAGCTGGGTGGTACTTGCGTCGGAGGCCAAGTTGGTTCCCTTGGCCACGCCGACTAACTCGGTAGGAGCGGGTTACTGTTATATAAAGGATTTAATACTGTCATAGCGAATAAAGGTACATAATAAGCGAAACAGAGCTGCAAAGATTACTCTCTAGTGCGAGGTGGGAAGGAGGTGCTCGGGATAGTTGGCTGGCTCGTAGGATAAAATCCCGATTACGGGGGCATTGTCCCTCGGAGTCCCTTGACGGGGCTCGATTACGGAGCGTGAGCTCTCGAGCTCCAGCACAAAGTAAAACCCGTTCATTCGTTCGTAATACGTTTCCCACTTGCGGCGTTTCCACTAGAAATCACTCCTTGGCCCCTCCCCTTTTGGTGGACCTGCGATTCCCCGACGAGTCATGAGACGGGCGCTCCCCAGTGGCCGAGAGTGACCGAGTGCACAACCAATCGGCTCACTTCACCATGGGGAAATCGCTTAATTTTCCCGCGTGAGACTCCACGATCTGCGTATGTCTCACGGCCAAACGTCAGTCACGTTCGGACGTGAGCAAACGACTCCTTCGAACTTGTGAGCAGAGTCGGACAGCCGACCACGATGTGGACAGCGCCGACGCTCATTCCGCCAGACGTGGACTAACGTTGCCCAGCCAACCACCGCACTCTCCGATAGTTCTCCCGGCCGGAAACGCACGTTCCGGTTCTCTCGGCTGGAAGCGCGCGTATTGAACCTCGCATCGCAAAGTACGCCCGTCTATCAAAGTGGCCCTCCACCGAGGGAAGTTTTCGCCAACGCTTTCCTACCATCCAATTCCCTCTCATGCTAACGGCCCACCGCGGAGCCTTCATCGATCCTTACACCCACGGTTGGACAAGAGGGCCTTTTAGACGATGCGCTCGTACATAACAGTAATCCGATGTCAATTCTATGTACAACGTATTTATTAAAGAAACAAACAAAAAAAAAACAAAAAACCGCCGGTGTCACTTGTTTTTTGGTTTTCCCAGTGTCGTTAGGAGTGCAACCCCGTGTGCCCCCTTGCCCATCATCCGAGTCCATCTACAGCTCCTGGTCGCCGCAGGCGTGCTGCCTCATCATGTGGCTTCTCAGTTCACATGGGAGCAGGAACCCTTTGCCGCAGTCCCCGCACTTGTGAGGATACTCTTTTGAGTGCGCGAGGATCACGTGCCTCTTCACGTCGCTTAAAGCGCAGGCCCTGTAGGAGCACGTGTGGCAGGCATAGGGCTTCTCGCCAAAGTGGATTCGCCTGTGCCTTGAGAGGTGACTTGTCTGAGCGAATCCTTTCCCACACTCTGCGCAGACGTGGATCCGCTCTCCGGTGTGTGTGCTTTCGTGTGTCCTCAAGTGTGCCAGCTGGGTGAATGTCTGCCCGCACTCAGCGCACTCGTGCGGCCGCTCGCCCGTGTGCACCCTCTGGTGCCTGGTCAACACGCCCTGCTGATTGAAAGCCTTGCCGCAGGTGCCGCACACGAAGGGCCTCTGTCCCGTGTGGGTCCGCTCGTGCCTGACTAGGCGTTCTTTCCTATCGCTGGAGTAGGGACAGAGACCGCATTGATGCCTGCCCTCTCTCCTCTCGTGCATCTTCTTCCGGTGTCCCTGGAGGTGCTCGAGGGAAGTGAAGACTCTGTCGCAGTCCCTGCACGCGAAGGTCTCTGCTGTCCCCTCGGGGGACGGTGCCTCTTCTTGGTCTGCACATGGACGAGCAAGACAAGGGGGACAGAGTTTTAAGTGGGAACACTACCGTAAAATCCCGAAAGATGCTCCTCCTCCGAACAGGTAACCTGCCCCCCATTTAGGGCTCGATTTGTTATTTTCTTTGAAAACACAGAAAGATAGCTCTCTTAGCAATCGTAGTGTTCGGATGAATGATGATCTTGGCGTAAGTGCGTCCGGTTAACTACGGCGGGATATGTAAGCGAACATTGCTGACTGAGAAGTACAACTAGGGGTGCCGCGAACCACCCTAGGTTCGAATTCGAAAGGTTTCGATATTTTCGAACCGAACTGAGGTTCGAATTCGAAAGAATTCAAACCTCAGTTCCACCACACCACAGAATCTACTGTTTTTTTTCCTTTCTTGCCTACATGTGGTCGAATACTACTATTTGCTCCAAGGCATGCCCTCGAGTTATTTCAGTGCACTTCGACGTGTCAACACAATGCAGGGGATAGTTAAACGGGAGTAGATTGGTGTAAAAAATGGAAAAGTGGGAGGAGGGCTTGTCAAAGCTAGAGTCACTACAGAGTGATGGCACGGTCACTCATCTGAGAGGGCGCACCTTGCTTCGCGCCTGCCATTGGCCGTGCCGTATGCATGGCGGTTTGAGCGATTTTAATTTGCTTATAACTTCCAAAATAACGCGAAGTTTGCCACAAGAATTTTTTTCCGTGTTACTACGTTGCCTCAGGTCTATCTCGGACAAGTTTTCGACCAGCCAAAAAAATCATTGGAGGGCCCTTCATTTTAAAACACCTCTAGATATGGGGACTTTGAAGACAAATTCCGGCAACACATTTTACACTCAAAGAACAAGAAGTGTGAAACTACTTGATTGAGCAGACCACTAAGCGATAAAGACTGAGCGATTTCTGGCAATCCCGTAATAGTCGCGCGGCAGTCGACTTCCGGATATTGCTCCGAATATCGCTCCCAACCTCCCAACAGAAGCCCTTGCTCCAACACGTCATAAACTGCTGCCTCACCAGTGTGCCTCACATCCGTTAAGTAGCCAGGTGCTGTGAAAATAATCAATGCAATAACCGTACAACACAATAAAATAATAAAAACTACCGAAATTTAGAGATTGATTGTTTTTTCAAGTTGAAATCTACTACTATTTTCTGTGGAGCTGTGGCAACACTGCTGGTGACCGGTTCTTTATCTTGCATCTCCATCCTCCTCTCCAATCTCGTGTACCTCGCTGCCTCACATTCTCTAGACTCGCTATCCGCTGCGCGAGGAGGCCAATCACAATCCTGTCCGACTGCCTCACTAACTCAGCTAGCTGTGCATGCACCTCCTCAAACCGCTCCTGTTGTCCCTGCCCCAGGTGAGACAGCAGTTTATCACTTGCCCCACTGGTGAGGCAGCAATTTATCACGTGTTGGAGCAAGGGCTTCTGTTGGGAGGGTTAGTAGCGATATTCGCGTGAATAGGGCGCGCGAAGTGATTTTCAAATTTGTGTCGCAGTATAGGTAATTGTAACGAGTTACAGAGGTGCTTTTAATGCGTGGGTACTTCTGAAAAGTGGTAGAGTCGAATTGCCACACGGCGACGTTGAGGAGATAGTCAGTGTTTTTGGTAGGGAGGAAATAAGCGGGATGCGACCGTTGAAAGCAGCGAGAGGTGACTCCGATCGAGACAAGCGAGGCAGAACAAATACAAGAACGAGAAAAACACCCCAATGAACGCCTCGGGGAAGGACAGATAACAAGGCCAGCAAACCGAGTAAGAAGGAGAGAACGAAGCAAGCAAATACAATCAAGAATGACGGTGGAGGGATGGTATAGTGAGAGCAATGCGACCGGTGGGCAGATCCAGAGGAGACGCCATTTGACGCACTCGAAGAGGCAGAGGCAAGCTGTCACAGATGCGCGCTGTGCATCAAAATCGATGTACCACAGGAGAATTCAGAGAACGCCCTGATGAAGGCAAAAAGATGAATGGAAAGAACGAAAGGAGGGTCTCCAGACGCTTTTTGAAGAGGAGAAAACATTGAGGACAGCAGAACAAGCTAAAAGGGAGAAGCTAGAAAAACAAGTTGCAGAGCTCATCAACACACTGGAGGCAATGCAAGGTGAGACGAGGAAGGAAAGGAGGCCTCCGAGCCCGCACATGACGCAAGAAGGGGAAGGGAGGTTACAGGAGACAGACCGGGTCAGGCAATCAGGGTAGAATGGCCCCTCCGACAGATCAAAGAAACTCCCAGGTTGGAAACGGAACTTCAAAAGGGGTAAACGAGGACAGCGAAGTGACAGTCCAGAACGGGGAGAAGGCAATCAGGGTAGAAAATGAAGGAAAGACAGACACTGAGGAAGTAACAAGCATGGACATAGAAAGACAGACAACCCTAGGGCAAGGACAACAGGAGCGGTTTGAGGAGGTGCATGCACAGCTGGCTGAGTTAGTGAGGCAATCGGAGGTGGACAGGATTGTGATTGGCCTCCTCGTGCAGCGGATAGCGAGTCTAGAGAACGAGAGGCAGATTGAGGCAGCGAGGTACACGAGATTGGAGAGGAGGATGGAGATGCAAGATAAAGAACCGACAGGGATTGAGGAAGAGGACACGGCACCTAAGGCGAAGCGAGAAAGCGTAGTGCCAACGACAGCCGGCCAAGAACAAGCCCAGGACAACATGATATCACCAGGGCACCAGGAGGACAACGCGATATCACCAGAGTGCCAGGGGAGAGACGTGGCCGAGCTTGCCGGCAGCTGGAATGAAAGGGACAGGGAAAGGAAGGCAAGAGATAGACAGGAGCACTCGGCGGAGTCGAGTAACAGCGGAGAGCAGAGACCAGCCGGAGTCCCTGTCCACCCCACGGAACCAAGACAGACCCGAGTCCCTACCCAGCCCACAGAGCAGAAAAGGGCAGGGTCAATAGCGATGAGACCACCAAAGGGGGTCAAGAGAGAAATCATTGTGGCAGGAGATGGAGATGTAGGAAGATTTGAGTCGGCGCTGGTCCAGGAAGTGGGGGTGAAGGACAGTGTTGAATTTCTCTATCAAAGGAAAGCGACCGTGGACCAGGCTCACAAGGCCATCCGGGAGTATGAGGGACAGGCCCAAAAACTCTCTAGGAAATATGTGCCCCCTTGGGTCTCAACAAGGTCTTGCAGGGCACGCTGGAAGACCGGACGGCCAAGTTGGAAGAAACATGGAAAGGACGGGGGCCGAGCTTATCTGTCCGATACCGGAGGTGTCTAGCCAGGGTAAGGAGATGCAAGCAGATGCAGCCAAGGCTAATGCACGGATACGGGCGATGTGCATAAGGATCAAGGTGCGTTTCCTGGACATGGAGCCGGTACTAAATCCCAGGTGCTTCACAAAGGAGGGCACGCTGTACTCAAATGAGGGAGTGCAGCGAGTGACAAAGAAGATTGCGGGGATGATAGCCCCTTTCTTAGGGCAGCAGACCTGCCCAAAGACACCTCGAAATGCCAGTGAGGGAAGGAAACTATTCAGCGTAGACGTCCTATGGGATGTATTAGAGCAGCTGGTAAAGAGTTGGCGAAATGAGTACCCCCTGCGAAGTATCGGCCGCAGGCAGTAGCCGGATGTGAGGAGGAGCGAACAATGGAGGACGAGAGAGGGAGAAGGGGCCCCCAACAAATAATGAAAGAAGGAAACACGGGGGGGGGGGGCAACGGGTTTGAAAGCAAAAGGACGAAATAGGAGAGCAAAGAAAAGGCGGAGAGAAGTAAGGATGGCTTTTCTAAACTTGCAGGGAGCAAGAAGAGCGGGAAAATGGGAAGAGGCTTTCCAAATGCTTCAAGCGGACGGCATTGGTGTCTTCGGAGTGGCAGAGACAGATCTTAGAGATGAAGAAAGGCCCTCCAGAGTGCGAAGGGTGGGTCTGGGAAGGATGTAACAGAGAGGGTTAAAGGAGAAGAGGGGGTGGGGTGGGGTTTTTCAGTGGGCCTGGATGGCAGAGACAGAGTCCAGGGTATCAAGAACACCTGTGGATGACGGGGAGAATAGCAGGGCAAGAGGTGGCAGTATTAGTGCTCTATTTGTGGACTGGGGAAGGCAGTAGGGAAAAGAACAGTGAACTGGTCAGGTGTATTGAGAGAGACTACCACAAACTGGGAAGGCCCACCATCATAATGGCCGATTTTAATGCGCACCTGGAGGAGTTTGATGGAAGAACAGACTACAATGGTAAACTGCTGCTGGACATGGTAGAACATCTGGACATGATAATAGTCAACACTCAGAAATGCACAGGGACGACAACATGGACAGCCAGGGAGATGAGTTCCACTATCGATTACTGCTAATGTCCCCAGACGTGTACGAGAAATTAAGGCACATGGAGATAGATGAGGACGGCGACAGGAGCCTTGGAAGTGACCACAGCAGGTTACTCATTGCATTTGGAGGAAACTCTGCAGACACCAAAGAGAGTAAATCAATGGGACAGTGCAATGTTACACAAAGGGAAGCCGAAATGATTGTGGAGAAACTAGAAGCAGAGGCTGAAAACGAGCAGCTGGAAACATACGAGGACCTGATGCAATGGTGGATTCACCACCTGGAAAAAGCGATGAGACCCACACGTCACAACAAGAGGAAAAGAAAACGATGGTGGGACGTTGAGGTGAGGAAGGCCAACACGAGAAGACAACTGGCGTGCAGAGCTCTCCGAGGAGAGATCTGGAGGAGAGTGGAGGGGGTAATCCCTCTGAGGAAGGATTCTATGGAATGGAATGAGTACCAGGACAGGAAAGTAGAAGTGACGACCCTGATCCAGACCAAGATGGCCAAGGCAGATAAGAGGTTCCTGGAGGACCTGAAGGAGGCGGGAAGGGAAGCACCTCGCAAGTTCTGGCAACATGTTCGGGACCAGTCGGGTAAACCCAGGGAGGATCCAATGCTCAAAGACGACACCACGGGAAGACAGCTGGGGCCGAGGGGGACCATCCGATACATCGAAGAGAGGGTCAGATCGATGTTTGCGGGGAGCAGCACGGACGCAGTGGACGAGAATGGAGGAGAGGAGGGACTGGTGGAGCGAGAGGTACAGCCGAGCATGGACAACATCACGAGGGGAGAACTGAAGAATGCGACGGGGAGGATGGGAGAGACAACAGCCACAGGACTAGACAATCTACCAATGAGGCTAGTGAAGGAGCTGGGGCTGGAGACAAGAGGACTCCTGCAGCAAACCCTGAGCCAGATCATGAGAAGGAGACAAATTCCAGCCGAATGGCGAAAATCAAGGCTCAGATTCATATACAAGGGACAAGGACCCAAGTCCTCATTCGGCAGCTACCGTCCTATCGCAATCACACCGGTGCTGTACCGACTGTTCATGCAGGTGGTGCGGAACAGACTGCAGGAATGGGCAGAGAAAGAGGCGATCCTGGGCGAGCTGCAGAATGACTTTCGATGAAGAAGACGCGTAGAGGACAAGCTATTTGTGCTGACTCAGGCCATCGAGATCGCCCAGAAGGAGAACCGCCCCCTTTACCTCTGTTTTCTCGATGTCAGCAAGGCTTACGACACGGTCGAACATCGAAAACTGTGGACGCAGCTGGCAGAGCGGGGACTTAGCAGTGAGTGGATAGACCTTTTGAGAGAAGTGTACAGAGGGACGGCGGTGGTGGCACAGTGGCAGCAGGAGACTACACATCCAGTGACCTGCTCCAAAGGCTTGAGACAGGGCTGCCCGCTGTCGCCGCTGCTGTTTATGCTGTACATAGCAGAAATCGAAAGGCAGCTGCAAAAGTGGGGAGGGCTTCTCACTGGAATATTTGGAAGGTGGGAAAAGGAAGGGAGGAAAACTCCCGGGACTCATCTACGCCGACGATATGGTGCTGATGGCGGACTCACTGCAGGGCCTGCAGAGGCTCATGAACGAGTATGGTGCAATGGGAGAGGCCCTGGGGCTCAGTTTCAGTTCCCACAAATCTGGGCTGATGGCCTTTGGGGCAGCAGAGGAAAACGGGACCGCCAACCTGTTCATTCAGGCCAACCCTGTACCTTGGGTGGACCGCTACAAATATCTGGGTATAAACCTACAGAAGGGACACCACTACCTCCTAGAGCACGAGATGAAGGTCAAGGCGAAGACCAGGAGGAACAAGGGCATAGCAACGGCCAGGGCCCTCTGGGGATATAACCGATACGAGGTCACTCGAGCGGTCTGGAAGATGGTGGCGGTGCCGGGGTTCACGTTCGGCAACTCGGTCTTGTGCCAGTCATCAGGTACCCGCCAATACCTCGAGGTTCGCCAGAGGGAAGTGGGAAGGTCGGCACTAGGAGCAAGCCGAACAGCACAGAACGAGGCCGTCCAAGGAGACATGGGCTGGTCCGGTTTTGAGGCCAGGGAGGCCCGAGCCAAGCTGGACTTCGAGCGACGCCTCAGCCAAATGAGCGAAGAGCGCTGGGCCAGACAAACTTTCAAGTACGTGCATCTTCGGTCGTCCATCCCAACCCGGTGGGTGCGACGGACGCGCCAGCTGGCACAGCGGTACGAGGTTCTACCCAGCCGCGGAGCAGCCGGAACGAAAGCAGAGCATCCGCACGAGGGTGATCGAGAGCAAGACGCGGCGGTGGGCGGAAGCGGCGCGTCGGAAACCAGCGCTGGCCCTGTATGCCAGAGAGAAACAGGAGGTGAAGCGAATACCTTTCATGGACAACAGCAAGGGCAGTGCACTGCTTTCGGACGACCGAGGCGGCATGTTGCGGACCCGCGTGCTCCGCGCGAAGCCTAAAGCCGGACGTTACGTACGAACCAGACATGGCGGTGGCGCTGGACTTCCGGCGCGTTGACGAACAGTACGCCGCCGATAGTTCGCAGCCAGTGGAGGTGACGAAGAGCAGAGCTCTGACGAAGAGGAGACTGGAGCGCTGGTGCAGGAGGGGCAGGAGGGCAAGGGAACACAACACACAACTACGACATTGGAGCCAGGCTAGATTCAGCGCCGCTTGAGATTTCCAAAGGGGTTAGCCCCAAATCCAATCCAATCCAATCTAATCCAAAGAGGTAGGACGTGTGCAGGCAAGGCGTTGGTGCAGGTATCCTGCCACCAAAATCAGTCCGTTTTCTGAAAAAAAAAAAAAAAAATAAAGCACTCAACTCAACTTCGGTAGGATTGTCATCATCATCCGGCGACTTCTCCGACGCCTCCCGCATCTTGGCTCTCCGGAACCCCGCGTCTGGCAGGTAAGGAGCTTTTCTTCCCAGGCGAAAATTTCTAACTGGGACCAGTTGGCACCCCAACTGGTTTCAACTGAGATTAACTGGTCCCAACTGGGAATCAACTGGGACCAATAGAGAGTCCAACTGGGATCCAAGAGGAATCCAACTGGTCCCAACTGGGAATCAACTGGGACCAGCTGAGGGGTCAACTGGTTTGAACCGTTCCCAGTTGGGGGTCAACTGGTTTGACTCCCAGTTGGGAATGGAGTGAACTGGGACCAGTTAGGGAAGTAACTAGTTGGAGCGATTCCCAGTCGGACTTCAAATGGTTTTCCCGTTCCCAGTTCACACGGGGCAACAATTTTGACAAGTTGGGTGTGTATTGACCTTTGCTAATGAAGAAAACTAAAAATACTTAGGAGCAGTGTTGTGCCCGTTACCGAAAAAAAGTAACGAAATAGCGTTACTCGTTAGTTTGGTAAAAATTAACGCGTTATTAAGCTACGTTACTTTTTTACAAACGTAACGATATACCGTTACCGTTACTTTTCAAAAATAACGAACGTTACTTTTACGTTACTTTTGTGTTCGAGTGCATATGTTTGGCAGAGATGTGTTCGCTTACAAACATGCCTTCGGTCTCGTGAAGAGAAGACTTTCACGAGACCAATCGAAAGTCAATCGGCTTTTATAAACTACAGCATGCGAACGGGGACTGCTGGAACACAACCAGCCAACCAACACCCCTCGTCTTTACGCCGGTTTTAGTAACAGTCCGGTTCATACTATTACCAGAGACTGATTTACTTCACTATGTGGAACAGGACACCAGTTACCAGCACACTGCAGTGGTTATAATCACTTGCTGCCGCTTACCAGCAGTAGCTCTTAATTTTTCTGCGAAAAAAAAAAGTTTTGTGTTTGTAAGTTGTCTTTCAAGGTTTAAAACTTTTTCATTTTTTTATTATGAATTTAGTGAAGTAAAGACTAATCAAGCGAAAGATTCTTCTTTGTACAAAAGTGGGTCAGGAACTTCAGGCAGCTAGGGGGAAAGCGAAAGTAAAAAATTCCACAAAGTTTTTTTTTTCTTTTTGTAAGGCGGGAGGGGAAGGAGGCGGCTGTAACGCAGTCGTTCGTTCAAACCTTGTGTGGGTGGTGACACTATGAAAAAATATGAAAAAAGGAAAAAGGAGGACGAACGGAATTAGCTGGTAGCCAAAGGTTTGTTTCGCCTTCGAGAAGCGGGACATTGTCGCCTTTTAACGGATGTCTCTTTTGATCAGAAAGTTTTTTTTTGTTTTTTTTTAAAGTTTACTGGGGCGGATGATGGTTCTGTGCAGCGATAAGCTTGTGCAGGATTTTGAGATGGGTGGGTGAATAGATGGACTGATAAGTGGAAAACCCTCCGTTTTAGGAAATCAAAAGTTCAGAAGTCTTAGCAGCAAGATACGGCATTGCCTGGGCATTGCGTGCTCGAGCGCAAGTAGTTGCCTCTCGAGCAGCTAGATCCTCCATTTAGCTTAATGACCTAAATTTAGTTCCCCTAACGTCTCCAGTTTGATGCACAAGATTGTTATTCTAAACATCAGATGAGGCGTCGTGATCTTTTCCGAAATACCTAATGTATTTTACCAGTTTTGCTCAAAAGTGACGAGTAACGTAATTTGATAGCCGATACCGTAAAAAAGTAACGAAAATACTTTACTCGTTAGTCATTCAAAATACTAACGAGTATGTTACTGCGTTAGCAAAAAATGTAACGCGTTACCAGTAACGTCGTTACTAGTAATGCGTTACCTCCAACACTGCTTAGGACTACATCTTTAGATTTATACAAATAGGGAAATTTTTAATTAATAGGTACATTTATATATTTAAAAAATAATAAAATGTGTTCAGCTAATGAACATTTAGTGCATTATTAAAATAAATTAAAACATTTATTTAGATACCTACAGTATTTTTTCTTTTTTCTTTTAATAAATAAATTTATCTTTTGGCCTATTAGAGCAAGCAGGCCGCCGTGGCACGCGGGTGCGGATTAGTGGTACGCGCCGTCGACAGATGGTGCTGCCTATGTGACGCTGGAGTCGGACGGACGACGCGGTAGAAAACGCGACGCAGTAGAGAAGGGTCGCCATCGCCAAAGTTGGCTTCGTTATGAAAATGTCGAAACCACAGCTGCGCTTCTTTGGACCCAACTGTACACACACCATGGTGGCAGCGGTGAACTTCGAGGATGGAAAGATGCAGTTCAGCGATCGGAGGGCACCCAGGAAAGACCGGACGGAAGAAAAAACCGCCGCGGAGAGCACAATGGCGCAAATGGCGGGAGGTCTACCTCAAAATGTTTGACTGTTGGCGTCATTGCTGAGCATCTTGCACTTGCGGAGCACTGTAAACAATTCCCGGTGCTTTTTCCTTTGGGGGGCGATCTTTTGGTCTTGGCATGAAACGTCCAAGAGTGGACACCGGTTTGTGAGCCATGTGAATGCCTTGTTTAGCGAGCACCCGTGATAGTGTTTCGCTAGTACCTTGAACGTAGGGAACGCTGATGCGCGTGATGGGGCGATGCGGCGCAGCTCCCTTTGGTTGTGGGTTTTGGCGAGCGTGAACCGTACGTTTGGTGACTTGTCGGATGAACCTTGTAGGGTAGCCGTTCTTTCTCAGATCTGCGATCACACTCTGCTCCTCGCTTTTTCTGTCAGTTTCTGAAGATCAGATAACAGCCGCCCTGGACATGAGTGTTGCAACGACTGATGCCTTGTGACTCGTTGGATGGTTCGACTTAAAATTAAGGTAGCGTCCGGTGTGAGTGGGCTTCCTGTATACCGAAACTTCATCTCCTCCCTTGCCTCTTCACCAGCACATCAAGGAATGGTGTGCAAGAACGGACTTCGCGAACGCGTCCGTTCTTGATGTTGAAACCAATCTCCGAAAAAGACACCACCTTGAATCATGGCACATCCAAAATACACCAGGAAATATCAACAGATCTATGGGTACCTTACCATCTGTTTATGTAAGTGGACTACGACACGTGATTAGAAAAAGACTGGATGGCAAGGCGGAAGCGCCATTAGAAGATATTCGTACCACCAAAGAAGACGAGGCTGCTCCCACGCACGAGATCAATCGCCCCTGAAGAAGGAACCGAACCGGTTTTGAAACGTTGGGTCCAAGTTTAATTTTTGGTTGGAGTCAATTATTTTTCCATTATCACTTCCCAACCAGACAGACGACTGTCGAAGATGTTTACCTTCAAATTGGAAATGTTGGATTGCAAGGTGGGAGCGCTACCGCATCCTATCAGGACTTCACCTGCGCAACGCGGGAACACGGGTGAGCACCTTTCTTTACGCGATGGGGAGAGAAGCTGAGGACGTCTTCACTAAAAGACGCCAGCGGCCGATCTTCCTTCATCTCACGAATACCACCTCTGAAAAAGTGATTCAATCGTCACAAGCAAGTGGCTAAACCCGGAGCGTGTACGTCACCAAACTTATTATTTAGTTTTATTCTCCAAGTTTTTGACAATAAAGACTTGTCAACCTTCCAATTTGTGCCGTGTTTCATCAATTCCAGCTGGGACCAACTCCAACTGGGACCAGTTGGACAACTCCAGCTGGGACCAGTTGCAACTGGGAGTTGTTCCATAAACCAGTTGCAACTGGGACCAGTTGGTCCCAGTTGAAAATTTTCGCCTGGGTTACCTTCCCGGCGTCTCCGATGTGTTGGATTGGGACATTGTGGTTCATTTAGAAGAGTGTTCTAATAAATGCTGTGGGACTCTGTCCTTGCCCTGGTACGTGTGTCTTCTCTTCGCTATAATTGAAAGAGTGAGACAAGGTAGTCAATCATTGGCACCCACGGAGGTAATTAATCGAACTGACCCGCGGTAATGTAGCCCTAAACATTGTCTACATTGCCGCAGAGATGTGGGGACCGCGGGCTACTAGGTTTGACGTCTCCTTTGAGATCGCCCCCGCTGTTGAGATAACCCTTTGGTTACTCCATCAATACCTGTGTTGGTAGCTAGCCAAAATTCCACAAAACTCTGCTCAGGATAACGTCTCGAACTCAATTCAGCTGAGTTTGAGACATTGTCCTGTCCCCTTTTTTATTTCTTCTTACACTATTTCTTTCGAATTTCATTCCCAATCTCAGGATTTTGCATCATGATCAACATACACCAGCTCGCCTGCACCTTGACAATTTTTTAGTTTGTAATTGCTTTGGAGGTTTATTTTCCGGGACGGAAGAAACGTTGAGCAAAAAGCACAGAAGCTGACACAACTTGAGGTCGAGGAGTGTTCTACCATACCAGTGGCGTTGGAAGAGAAAAAATGGGGGGGGTGGGGGCTCCAGTCTCCCCCTTCCCCCCCCTTCAAGATATTTCGGACTCTTAAAGAAAACAATACGGGGGAAAAAGGGCATGGTCGAGTTTATTTTAACCTGAAATTATTTATGCATATACATAGCAACTGTCGCTCTTCACTGCATAAAAGATCGCGTGGATGGTCATTGTTAGAAACTCGTTGTCAGAAGGCACTACTCGTCACATGCTCGGTGGTTCGGTTGTACAAAGCTATGTCTTTTTGACCTAAATAACTGTGCCATTGGTAAAAAATAATAAATAAATAAACATAACAACAAACACAAAAATGAAAAGCTGGAGAGAAAAAACAAAACAAAAAAACTACGCAGTGTCTAGCGTTACGTCCGACAGAACCCAAAATAAAAATTAAAGTTACGTCCGACGTAACTTTACGTCGAGGGTTCGAGTTACGTCTGACGTAACCCAAAACAAAAATTAAAGTTAGGTCCGACCGAACTCCAAATAAAAATTAAGGTTACGTCGTCCGACGTAACTTTACCCCAAGGTTTCGAGTTACGTCCGATGGAACCCAACGTGATAATAAAAGTTACGTACGACGGAACTCGACGTAAAAAACAAAGTAACCCCCCCCCCGCTGCCCGTTTCGACCTGGACGAGTTTCGTACCGGCATAGGTCTTGGTACCGGCACACGTTCGTGTAATTATTACTACACACGTTCGTGTAGTTACATATGAGCAACACAATTTTTCTAGATCACGGCACATATAAAGTCTTTAGATGCTTTAGACGAGACGATGGGCCCTCAATTTGTCGTACGAACCAAAACCCCAACACTGATATCTCAGGGTCTCAGGCTCGCACCATGCGTGCTGCGGTTTCCGTTTGGTTAATTTCTTTTATATTCTTTTGTGTGTCGCATCTAAGAAAAAAAAGATTGCTGAAAAAAATAAAATAAAGGTGTATGTGACAGGTATTGAACCCGCCCGGCCTACGCAGCCTCTACATACGAGGAACACACTCCAACCCCTCAACAAATCTGGAGGTTCAGATGAAGCCGCGATTTTAACCCATTTATGAATGCTGCATCGGACGTAATGCAGAAGTAATTTATAATATTTTTAGTGTTTACGTCGTGTTTCGGCCACAAAGCGTAACATTCAATAAGGTTCCGTAGGTTACACAGGCCGTAACTTATTTCCGTCGGACGTAACTCGAAACCTTAGGGTGAAGTTCCGTCGGACGTATCTTCCATTTTTATTTCGGGTCCGTCGGACGTAACTTTGCTCATTATTTCGAGTGCCGTCGGACGTAACTTTAATTTTTATTTGGAATTCCGTCGGACGTAACTTTCATCTTTATATTGGGTTACGTCGGACGTAACTCAAAACCTTGAGTAAAGTTACGTCGGACGTAACTTTAATTTTTATTTCGGGTTCCGTCGGACGTAACACTAGACACTGCGAAAAACATTAGAGCAGTGCAACCTAGGTTTTGACCTGAATTACATGGAGGAAGGACATCAAGTAAATCAAGTATTTCCAGGGTTAATGTATGCAAACGACACTGCACTCGTATCAGAAAGTCGTGAGACAATACAGGAACTGATTAGGATTTGCAGCAGGGAAGGGGACAGTTTAGGGCTAAAATTCAGTAGGGACAAGTCGGGTATAATAGTTTTGAACGATGAGAAGGGGGAACCCCTGGAGATACAGGACACAGTGATAGAACACGTAGAAAAGTACAAATATCTGGGAGTATGGTTAAGTGAGAGAAGAAAGTATCTAAAAGAACATGAAGATATTGTAATAAAAAAAAAAAAAAGAAAGCCGTTTACAACTCCCTGTAACGCCGAATTAGAGCGCAGCTCTTGAGGAGGAGGAGGGGAAGGTACGGAGAGGGGGCTATGCCCCTCCTCCTCTCCTGCTTGCCTCCCATTTAGGGGAATGTTTTCCGCTAGCTTTGGCGGAGAAATTTTTCCGCTAGATCTAGCGGGGAATTTTTCCCGCTAAATTTAGCGGGGAAATCTTTCCGCTATATTTAGTGGAGAATTTTTCCGCTAAATTTAGCGGAAAAATTTCCCCGCTAACTTTAGCGGGGAAATTGTTTTTTGAACTTAGAGGGGAAATTTTTCCACTAAATTTAGCGGGAAATTCTTCTGCTAAGTTTAGCGGGGAAAATTTTCCGCTAAATTTAGCGGGAAATATTTTCCACTAGATTTAGCGGGAAAATTTTTCCGCTAGATTTAGCGGGGAAAATTATTCCGCTAATTTAGTGGGGAAAATTTTCCGCTAAATTTAGCGGGGAAATTTACCCATCATGCACCGCGCGGTTACGCCGACGCCGCTCAAGCCGGATACGGGCGCCTAAGAGCTGCGCTCTAAAAGGGGAAACGAGATTCAGCTATTATGAAACACAGGGCACTCTGGAACTATAATAGATATGAAGTCGTTAGGGGTGTATGGAAGGGAGTCATGGTGCCAGGACTGTCATTTGGGAATGCGGTATTGTGTATGAGGTCAGAAATCCAGGCAGGTTTAGAGATACAGCAAAGGAGTGTGGGTAGGTTGGCATTGGGGGCACATGGGAATACACCAAATGAGGGAGTACAGGGGGATATGGGTTGGGCATCTTTCGAGAGTAGAGAAGCGATCAGTAAAGCAAAATTTGAACATAGACTAGCTGAAATTGAGGATACACGGTGGGCAGTGAAAGTGTACAAGTATTTCTATATGAAAAGCCTAAACACTAAGTGGGCAAACCGAACCCGCAAGCTGAGATTTAAATACATTCAACGAGATGGGGAAGATCAGAGCATATCAGTAGAAAAGGGAGTAAAGCAAACAGAGGAAATTGTGGGAAGAGAGGATGCAGGGGAAATCAGCTTTTACAACATACAGGGCACAAAAAACAAGAAATAAAGAAGGAACAGTTGTGTGATAAATCACTGGGGAGCTCATTGCTGTTTAAAGCTAGAACGGGGGTTCTAAGAATGAAAATGTATAGGGCTGAATTCCAGGAAATAGACAGTTTATGCGACATATGCAAACGGGAGAGGGAAACTATAGAACATGTGCATGGGGCTTCGTCCCACCCTCTTGGTGGGGATGACTACAGATTTGGAGGGGGCACTGGGATTTGTAGACATGGATGGACGAATGGATAGGGAAAGAATTGCGGTAACTAAGAGGAGATTGGAAGATTGGTGGAAAAGATCTAGGGAGGGGTAAAAATACAGATAAAAATAAGCATTGGAAACGCTTTAAAAGAGAGGGTTGTGTGAGAACAAAATTTGTAAAAATTTTTAAAATAGAAGGGATCACGAAATGTTAGGCTTGGTGGCGCAAGCTGCCGCCCGTTACAAAGGGTATAGCCATTACCATCTAAAAACAAAGCGAGTGACAAACTTCATCGAAGACCGTTCTTGGAGAAAAAAAGTGTCCCAGGCAAGGAGATTAGAAATGTAGAAGGGGGCATGATGTCAGCCGCGTAAGCCAAGCTCCCTTGACGCCTCGCCTCTTTTTGCATTTTCCTCCCTACCCTCCTCACTTATTGGCCCAGCACGTGACCTACCGGAGGGAGCTGCTTGCTTCACGTCTAGCCTTCGATCTGATAAAACCTACCGGACGGAGCGCACGCAAGCCTGCAAGGAATCCTACTACAATCAACCATCCATCTCGCACGTGACATGTCACGTGCACCAGTTGCCAGAGAGATCTGGGGTCACGTTGGGCACAACATCGTTTAAAGTTTAAACCACAGTTTGTTTAAACTTTTTATGACTAGGCTTCACACATATTGCAACGTGCCTCCTCCTAGTACTTATAACCTCCTTGGTCCCAGGTTGCGGCATGCTCATGGAGCCAAGAGCCAATGCTCGTTCATTCGTTTTACTTTTTCAGTCCTTTCTTTTCGGAGCGTTTATGACGTGTTCTTGTGTGTGCAGGCAGCGTGAAAGCGAATGTGTGCGGCTCCTTGTCGCACACGTGCTTTGCGAATTGGATGACCCTCGAGCTTTTGCCAATGAAGTCCCGGAACCGACCTGTCACTGAGCGAGCAGTCGAATTGCAGGAACGCACCCGGAGGCAAACGTCCCACCCAAGGCGCGGGAAGGGGAAGGCGGACTTGGTAAGTGTATCATAGAGCTTTATCCCGTGGATCGGTAGACAAGGCTTGAGTTTTACAAATCGGGTGGCGGTGTGTTTTGCGGAACCTGTGACTGCTAGGTACCCGTTACGTGCTAGCGCTAGTATTTGCACCCTGTTTGCTTCCACTGCGGGTGTCCGGATTCACGTTCGATTTTCGTCCCCGGAAACTACTCGAAATATTGCGTGCCGTGCGCCTTTAGAAGTGGGGTCTGTATTGATGTGTTGCTTGCGAAGAGTATAAAGAATTCTTTTTCGACTGGGGCACAGACTTTTTTTACAAAATGTTGTATATTTTGCGCTTGTTTGTTAGCCCTCTGGCAGTGCTTTATTGGGAAGGTAGGGGGAAAAAACCGTCGTTGAGTAGTTAGAAAGAAAACAGAAAACAAGGTGTTTCGAACAACTTTCTTGAAGAGACCATGGACTGATTTTCCAACTACTTCCTCCTCAGTTCCTAAGCAAAGTGAGAAATCATGTGGTCGTATTTCGCTGGAACCCAAAGTTCTCCCAGCTGTCTGACAGTCGGCAAGGACAAAGCCCTTGATAAAATTCACGCTTCACATTTTCGCCAGCTCCAACAACCATAAAGCGAGCGACGAGACAAGCGATGGCGACCCTTTTCGTTATCACTCGGTCATCCGCGTAATGAGGCAAACCGCATGAAAGCGACGGGAGCAAGCGATCAAGGCGATGAGCGACGTTTTCTAGAAATCCAAAAACCAAGCGGCGTAATGAGCGACAGTGAGAAATCTCCATCGCTTGTCTCGTCTCTCGCTAAATCACTTGCATGTGGTTCAGCCTCAATTCTGTGAACTCAAGAGGCGCATGCCACAAGTGAGTGCTGTGCTGCCACTCACTTCCAAGTGCCTCTTATTTCAAGGCTGCACTGCCATTTGCTTCCAAGTACTGCACAGGCCTTGTGCGCTGGCACTTTAACGCCACTTACGAAACTAACACAAACGCATCAAGGGGTTAGGCGGGGTTGGCCATCTGGTGTGTTTACCGCACCATTCTTTTTCAGGTAGGTGGACTTTTAGAAGAAAATTGGGATTAACCTGAGTTTTATAAAACCCATTCGGGTTTTGAAAATTGGGAAATATTGCCGCGCGCGCAGCTGGCCTAGTCGGCAGAGCTCCCGTGTCCTAACGGTTACCGTGCTTGCCTCCCACACGAAAAACCGAGGTTTGATGCCTGGCCGCTGATACACCTTTTTGTTGTTTCGGTAAAGTCGCATTCTAGTAAATTTGAGAACCCTGTTGCTTGTTTGAGGTTAGAATGTTCTACGCCGATTGTTCCAGAAGCCCACGCGTCTACATAAGAGGCTCCGCATGGCGAGCCTCAGTTAGTGTCGCCCCAGCGTTGATCGTGCTGTTTCACCGACATCGACGCCTGCGACGCTAAGCTTCTATTTTGTTTTGAGCACAAGTTCGTCCCATTAAACGTTTAGTTCCTCAGTTATTTGCCGCCTCATCATTTGTCATTCGTGACAGTATCGGGGCTTGTTCTAGAAAATGAAGGCCTGCTACCATAAGGCATTTGATATTCTTGGACAGTGTCCACCGGATGACTGCAACTGGTTAAGAAAGTGCATTTTTTTCATGTCCCTCAGAATCTACAATCCTGTATCCAGAAAATAATCACTAGGCTAATAACGAGACTATCTTTAATTTTGGCAAGCCTCCATGGTATCCATAGTTTAACTTTACAGTAAGATTCCTGGTTCGATAATCCAGTTTGAATGTTACCGTGATAAAATTCATACCGTTTTTTTCGCTGAGGATTTGTTATTAAAATTTTTACTCGCCCATCTATGATGGTCCAGCTGCCCCCAAAAAATATTTGTAGCATTATATCTCCTTTATTTTTACTGCAGGTCAAGATTCAATATTCTGCAATGGGGCGATGAAGGCGGTTTTCGGTGCTGTAAACCTGCAGCGCCGAAGCGTGATGGGGCAGCCCTGCAGGCGGCTGAAGCGAGCAGCTCCGAAGAGGGCACTGACTCCTGACAAGCTGGCAGCCGTGGGCAGTAAGTTGTTTCTCTTTGCTCCCAACATGCCAAACTCTACCATTTATTCGCAGCCATCAATATGACTTCATGTTGACCACTTTGAGTGCTTGGTCTCTTTATTCAGTAAATACAAAATGAAGTATATGCATAAAGGTTGCTTGCATGTGAAGAAAGGCACCATTCCTTATAATAATGACAGACCTGACGGAAGAATGTTCCAATCACAGACATCTGCACAGAGTGTTACCATACTTAACACCTACAAGGAAGCACTCTAATTATTAAAGGGTATGGTGATGTTTGTACATATTCAACAATCTTTAGTGACTCAGTTAAATAATTTTCAATTGTTTCAACATCTTCATGCTTGTTGTCAACATGCAGAAATTTAGTTAGTCTTTTTTTACCTCCGTTTACTGAAGATCGCTTTGGCTGTCATCACAGCCTGTCATCATTTCTCCACCGAGCCACAATGGGCTGTGGTTGCAGAGGAATATTGTGTACTATTACAGCGAATATGAGCTGAAACGCCATGACACCTTGTGCTCGGGACTATTAGTGCTGTTTGTCGTATCACTGGGCAAACGCTTGCGCACGCTGGGGCCGAGACACATTTACTTCTGTGCTTCTTACGCCGTTCCATTCCCCGTCACGATGGGTGCACCATGCAACCCAATGTCTATAGACACTTGTGAAGGCCACATTCTTAGATAATTTGCCTCTGCATCTTTGCCAGTGAAAGGACAAATTAAATTGTTATTTACCAACTTGCTTTTCACTTAAGTGAGTTTAGCTTTCTTCTGCAAACAGCTGCAAGCTGTTTGCAGCTTGCATTCATTAACACGCCCTCACAACCGGCATTTCTGCCGCTGCATTGTAAATGAGAAATTTAGCTAGGGAATGCTTTAACCCTTTAACCACCAAGTTATTTTCGAAAAAATGTACAAACTTTCCCAAATCTTTTTATTTCCACCTATTTTTTTATGTCGTTCTGATTTTGCAAATACATTACTTGATTGGTTTGTGATTAGTATTAACACAAAACTTTTAAAAGAAAAAGTAGATTTTTATGGAAGCTTTCCCTCAGTGCATGTACGAGTAATAGAATAACACGTGCTGAAACGCACAGTATTTATTTGAACATACGCACCGTAACAAAAGATCAAGTGCCGAGACGTTTCTCCGTACTAGTGCTAACAAAGTTCCGTAAGTAACGATTCCTTGCAAATTTATTAGCGCAAGGAACACCATCATCTCTTTGCAGCCCGCCGGTTTCCATGAAGAACCCTGCGCTGCGAAATGCGGGACCGCGTAGCAGTTTGTCTCTGTCACAATGAGGTCGACAAGGTCCCAATCAAGAAAAAAAACAAAAAAACCTCGAACCAGCCGAAAATGTCTTTTTCGTCAGTGGGTTGCCGCAGAATCCCAGGCACTGCACAAAACGGAAACCTCGGAGGCGCGGGTGGCGGGTTCTCAGTGTTTACGCGTTGCCACACTTGAACACTACCCGGCGCGTCGTCTTCTTCGTCACTGTGGTCGTCGTCTAAGTCTGTTTTGTCTTCAAAATCCATGTCCGACCCACTTTCAGAGACAAATTCGATGTCTTCATTGTTGCTACTGTTCAAAGTGCCGCAAGAGAGAGCCCGTTTCCGAGGGCCGTCACCGGCATCACTCAAGCCTGCTGCCATTTATGATTACTGTTGCAAGGCTAGATACGGGCCAAAGGCCAAAACACGCTATATTTGCGCGACCTCTACTGCCCACCAGTGTTGAAAATTGAAACTAAAGCCGATGGACGAACCTGTCTCGTGTTTGGCAGTGAAAGCAAACCATCATTTCGGCTGGACGAGTGTGACTCGTCATCGGCGATATTGGTACAACCTTCCATGACGAATACAGCTCGGGCCGGGTGGTTAAAGGGTTAACAGGCATCACACAGCAGTGACACACGGCCTGCCGGTATAGCGCTCACCCCATATGACAACAGGCAGGTGTGGGGATCAAGAGAAACCTGTAGCCCTGGGTTTTACAGCGCAATCCTTGGTTCTCTTGAATGGCAAGAGTTATACATGAAACCGTTTGCAAAATTTAATCAAAACAAGCTCTGCGGTACTTTTGTGCAGAGCCTCGATTTGTGCAACAATCAGTTTGTGATGAGTGGCTCACACTCAGATATTGGTTTATATTTATGGAGAATGACAAGTGTGACCTTGTCACCTTCGCACTCAATACCGCACCCGCCGTCTCGCTACCGGACAGCCGGATGTGCGCTGTGGCACGAGCGCACGAGGAGATTTGTCTCTGCATCAGTTGGTGCCAGTGTTTAGGAAGCAATGTGCCAGGTGGCGCTGATAGTGCCACACGTGCCGTTTCAGCTCATACCGGCCGCGATAGTACCTGATGTCAAGCAGCAGCAGTTCCTAAAGAAGCATGGTAAACTGACGTTTACCATGCTTCTGGAAATTGGAAAAATCGGGGAATTGTCGGGGACATTGTTAAAAGTCGAGCTCAGTCGGGGAAAATGAGTGACCCTCCTAGGGGTGTGCCCCCTTAAAATTTATAGATATCATGACAGATCTTGTTCTTTCATCTATTCTGAAGGGTGTTATAGAGCCCTTTTGTTAATTTGAGAAAGATCTAATCAAGCAAGCAGCAGAGGCAGCGATCATCATTTATATTTGCCGTTGGTTTTGTGTGCATAACAACAAAATATTTTTTAGTGTCTGTAGGTATAAAATAATGTAAAAAAAAGAGCTGGTGGAATCCTGAGAAAGTAAATAAAAGTGGCAAATTTACATACATTGGCATGGTGCAGGTTAAACGGCATTTTCGAAATGAAATTCCGAATAAGGTGAACAAACATTGTAGTGATAGATTTAAGCATTTATAGGCATATGCCTACTTACGTGCCCTGATTTATTATATTCAGTAAGGACTGATGTTCTTGAAATGTTGGGATAGATCACCTCTGTCACCGTATTATGTGGTCAACCTGGTGGTGGGCCACACTTATTGGCAATATCCGTGAGACGTTTTCGAACCTACTTTTACAGCTTTCGTTTAGACCGCCAGATGCTGTGAATATTTGCTTAGCTCATGTAAACTGTCGAACGAACCCACCCCGACAGTTTTGTGTACCCACCCTGACAGTTTTGTGTCCTAGCCACGAGGTGCCATTGATTTCACAAGTCGCCATTACTCCATTCACCTCTACCCTCTACGCTGACTGGGCCGTAGAAGCTGCATGCTCGTTGGTCCAGTCAACTGTCAATTTCAAACCACATGATCAACCCCCTCACCCCCTGCAGACTCGCGTGCAGAGAGTGAAGTCAAGCAATCGGAGACAGCTAGGCCTTCGATTGGTTCGGCGAAAGGCACTCAGTTTAGAGTGAACGTAGTGTAGCCCAGAGCAGGCTAGCTGTGCCGATTTCGAAACAAAGTTGTCATTTAAAAGGTGGCAATTATTTTGGCTGACCTTTTTTTGGTTCATAGGCCAATAAGATCCTTGCTAATTGTTCTCAGTTGCACCTTAAAAAAAAAAAAACACTAAACCCAGAAAAAGATTTTTTTTTTGCCCATTATTTATCTTACATTGTGAATTTTTCGATTAGCGGGCGAAACCGAAATTGTACCCCTCTGGGGCCAGTGGGATGACGATGATAGCTTTTGTACCCCGGGAGTGTGCTTTCAGAGTTCGGTCCCATTGGCTGTTACGGATGATTGACATGTCGAGTGTTTACATTAAACTCGTTGTTATGTGTTGTTGTCGTAACTCGGTCACCTTATTTTTGTGCTTAATGAACAAATAATCTAAATAAAGGTCTTCCTGTACTCAAAAATATTTCAAGACCTCAACTTCCGTTTTGACTTCAGGATGGTGCAACGATTTCCTGCGCCATCCTGATAAAGTTTCGCGAAATTACGCCAAAGTGCTTCAAAAGCCGTGTTTGCGGATTGGACGGCATTTTGCGCCACCTACCCGAGCCAACAGCAACCTTACATAAATGAGACACCTAGTGGAACCCGGAACTGGTCCCGCGACCAGTTCTGGCACTCCGCCTAGCGACTAGAAACTGAGGGTGGGTGTGACATTTCTTGTTTCTTCTTGGCATCTCGGTCATACCCGTGGCGTGGTTCGAGCGAGTTCGATTTCTGCCAAGGTTCACTGTTTTGTGCAGTTACGCCACGCTTATGTTAGCCCGCTGTTCAGAAGAGCCGGCTTTCAAGGGGACCCAGGCGAAAATCAGTCCACTTCCAGCTGGATTATGGAACTGGAAATGAGGCAGTCCAGCTGGATTCCAGCTGGGTCCAGCTGGTATCCAGCTGGAATCCAGCTGGAAGTGGACTGATTTTCGCCTGGGGACTGCTGTGCATCAAATGCAATGAAGAAAGGGAAGCCCCCGTGACTGGCTGACCTCAGTGAGGCTTTCAGTCAGACTTTCGCTCTACGTGACTGGGCGAACCCACGTAGCGTTGAGTCACGTGGGAACCTTTTCGTTTGAAATGCAAATATTCAACCGGCGTTGTATTTCTTTTTTCTAAAGTGCGCTATTTCTGTCCATCGTCTCGTGTATATCCGAGTCCCGTCGTGTCTTGTGAACTCCGCTTGACGTTTGGACGCATTCGAAATGCGCTCCTGGAGACTGGACGAGATCGAATCTGGTCAGGTACTTCTTGCCGAGGCAAATGCAAGTTTGTCTGCGAATATGGCCAAGCTGGCAACTGTAAATGAAAAACTACAGAGGCTTTAAATCTTGGACTTCATTTTACATCTATTTGTTGCAAATAAATCTGGTCCGAAAATTGCATAAACCAGCTTGTTGTCTTTTTTCAGTATTAATACTCATTACACATAATTGATTCCTCTAAAAAAGTTTCTCCTGATGGTTTTCAACTGGAATATGGCATGAAGCACATTTGCATTATAGTGAAAGATGCCTGGTGAAATACGTGCCAACTTCAAAATTCTTGTAAAGTCAGCTTGGTTGCTGTAAAGCACTAAAAATGTGTATTTACATGCTACAAAGTGCACAGAAAATGAACATTTAGTGCTCCAAATTGCTCCAGAAAGCATATTTTGGTGCTCCAAACTGCTCCAGAATGCATATTTTGGTGCTCCAAACAGTTCCAGAATGCATATTTTGGTGCTCCAAAAATTGCTCCAAATTGCATTTCAGCGATGGGATCCCTGCCACCCCTCAAAGCAAATTGAGCAGAACCCAGGATGCTGCGTTCAATCCCCACCACCTAGAGTTTGAGTTTTCCCTGCATGACACACCTGCACAGTTCGAGTACTATTGAGTGTATATTGAACAAGCTATATCTGTAGCCCACCACCAATGCGCATTTCTTCTATGCATTTCAACCAGCTGCTGACGAGATCGAGTGGTTTGAAGAGGCCAGCAGCTGCATCAAGCCATGACAGCCCCGTTGGAGGTTCCTCTCCTGTGAGTTTGGTACCGTGGCCATCCCGATTCCCCAGGACGGAATGTACATTATGCACAAGTTGCATGTTGCACTATTATTTCTTCTTCTACCCTTAGTCACTGGCAGGGTCAAGGGACGGCCAAATTACTGCATCTGGTCAGCTCGACACAACCGACATGGTTGGACCAGCCATACAAAGCATTGCACCAGACACCAGTGTGGTGAGTTCTCTTGCCACTCCCATTCCATTCTCTTACTGACTCTCAGTGAACATTGTACTTTAGACACAAATTGCAAACATAGGCCTTTCATATACGGTGCTCGCACCTTCAGCTGAACATGAGTGCCATCAAAACTGTGAAATATCTTTAGACCATGTCCAATACCTTTTGCAATGTTTGTTGCAGGCTTCCAGCTTCGCCTGTGTTGTTCCTTGTGCATCTGTTGGTACACAGGCAGATCCTGCAGACACAGGCACACAAGAAGGCACTACAGCAGTGCGTAAGTGTGACTGAATACTCAATTTATAGTATAGTATCCATATGTGGGAACCTCGGCATTGTTTAGTTTCAGTGGAAATTAATCCTGTTTGAAATGTGTATAGAATCTGCAGCTGCACAGGTGAACCAAGAGTGCGGTGCTAGGATGCCACCTTTGCAGCCTGCCCCAGCACTCCAGGTTCAATTGCCATCTCCAGTCCGAAGGACAACCCCGAACTGCAGGCCCAGGACAGCCGTCCTCGCAGTTCACCCCTTATACCACCTGATTGTGAGGTATCAGCAATGTGCTGGATAGGCCTTCTTATGCAGGCGACAGTAATGATCCAGAAGACAGACCAGATGACCCATGGGACTCTGACCGCAAGACGAACGCAGATGACTCGCTCTGACAGCGACACCAGCACCAATGTGGAGGATGAGTCAGCTGAGGACAGCAGTGACTCGGGTGAGCTTTGCCCAGAATTCCCCACCATACTAACGGTCATGCTAACCACACCAGTGCCTGACCTTTTGAAACGTCCTTACAATGTCCTTACAATGCAGACGAAGAGGACGACATGGAGGAGAGGGACGCTCCTGGTGACACCAGCTATGCGCCCTCCACAAATCAGGGCTTCCAAAGGTAGTACCAAATACCATGTAAGCCAATACTGGCAACTCCCGCGGATCGTGGGCGAAAAGTGATCGCAGCGCCCCTGGCGAGCTCGGAGTCTCCGCTAGCAGACGAATTTTCCACAACGCATTGGTTTTGCCTATCTCCGTGCAAGGTGGCCAATGAAAAAAAATTGTCATGGGTATTTGCTGCTTTTAATGTTAAAAAGTAGGTTCCACCTCATGAGTCAAGGACATTTTCTTCGCTTGGGAAAGATGTTAGAGCTTGTAGGGTGCAATTTTCGGGCTCTCCTGAAGAAAACACTTTCAGAACTTACAAGCCAGGCAAAACACGAATGTACCTTCGCCCTGTTTCTTTAAAAAGGGCAATGTAAAAAAGATTTTAGAGCATTGCTACGTTTCAACTTTACTGTTCATATAGATCAATTCGTTTTGTTGTCGCAATTTCAATTTCTTACGAATGTATTGCTTAAAACCGTCTCTTTGAATAGGCGAGCCGGCTAATCCCGATCGTCTCCGGATGAAGAAGCAAAAGGCAATTTCGAACCACGTACATTACTGCGAAATCAATATGCTCTGGAAGAAGTCGATTGTGCACATGCCAATCTGACGCTAATACTGAAGCTAATAAAAGCGGAGTTGCAAAAAAGAACACCCGATGGACGGTCGTGCACCTCCTTCCATTTTTCAGTCTACTTTATTTTTATGTTTGAGGCGACGCTACGCCGCCGCGGTCTTTCTTCCTTCTGCGTTATGTTTTTTTGTTTTTCTTTCTTGTGCTTAATTGACGTTCGAACCATCGCGTCTTTTGCTTTGCCTTGTTTGGCTTAGTTTTTACTTTCTTTCTTTCGCTTCATCGCTTACTGCCACCGGTTTGTCTGCTACGCTATGCCCGGACATTTGGAGAGCCGTCTGCAACTTTGTTGTTGTTGTTTTTCCACTGTCATCTGTGATAACCTCCCATGTTCGCCTTCGATTGAGTTTCTGATTCGAAATTTTCATATGTACTTTTTGATAATTAATAAATATATTAAGAAGTGTAAACTCGTTACATTTCTATTCAGATTTTATTTGAGTACGCGGTCACGTCTGCTATCGGTCATCGTTGGTTGATCAACCGGCCGCCTTCGGGCATACACGAGCGCATACTTGGAGATCGCAGGCATGCCATGTGCCTGCCATATCCACCGTAAAAACAAGTTCTTGTGATGGGGGGAAAATCCTTCCGCTTCGCGAAGACCGGACAAACGTGAGTAATTAACTTACTTCAAATTAAACTGCAAGAGCTATCCACGTCTGGCTTCAAAATCGCCACTGACGCCTCGACAGACGAATATTTCACCAAACAAAAGATGAGATGAAAACGCACTTGAGGACGCTGATCGACACTCAAAACAAAGGCACGGTGTGCAAGGATTGCCTGGACATGTACACCAACAACTACTGGAATGCACTACTTTTGAACTGCTGCGCCGAGCGAGCAAACAAACAGCCTGCCAAAGTCACTGGGAAAAGAAATGCGAAAGCGAAAACAGGTCACACGATGCTAGCACGAAGCAGATTGCAGTGTTCGACTCTTATTTACCGGGCAGAGTGAGCTGGACTACGTTATTCCTTTCCTCTCTTTTGTTCTTAGTTCCTACCAACGCGGCGAAAGCAAATAAACAAACGTGTAACGTGCAACTAAAAAGAAAGGTGAAGCTCTTTTTTTTATTAGTTTCGTCGTGTTGTTTTTGCTTTGTTTGTTGTGGACTCAACACCAACGGCGAGCACCACCTGCTAATTTTCAATGCTCCTACCGACGCCCCGTGCGATCGTCGTTGTTGAAAGAGGTCTTTGCTGGGTGCTTTGTATCTTTGTATCGTCTGCTAACTTCGTTTCATTTGCCGTTGTTCGCGACTGTTCCCCATTTCTTTTTATTTTTGTCTGGGATGAGGACCCCATCTTTTCTGCAGAGTTCGGAAAGTGTTTGCACGGTCATTTTTCTCGTTACTTTTTGTTTTCGTAGTGCTGCAGAGGCTGGTGCGCTTGCTCTGGTAATTTTAACATATTGTTTCCGCACGTTTTAATAATCACCTATTCGGGTCAGAAATTGTGACAACGCAGTTTGTAACGGATAAACAGTAACTTTTTACGACGTAGTTCGAGTAGCTAAAAGCCTTTTTTCCGCTTCCCAGAGGCGCTTCAAACGCGTGTGATCCGCCTGAATGGCCGTTTGCGACATCTAAATAAACTGCTCTATCTTTGTTTATGCGCGCATTGTTATTTGTTTGTCGTGGAAGTTGCGATCAGTGGATTCCGCTTTGCAAACGGACTGACCGTAATGAAATGTTTCAGCTCTTAGGGTGAAGAAACGGGGCTCGTAAAGCTCTAGGACGATGCAGAGCCTATACTTTTCTATTGCGTCGTCTGCTTCCGTAGACTCCGAGTCCGCTAGAGGCGCCACTGTCACGTCTCGCCGCCGCTCCCATAGGTTTCCGGAGGAGTTTTCAGTATTGGCGAAGCTATATCGTATTTGGTGGTACTTTCAAATAAATTTATATTTTCAGTGACGACAGTGACTGCGTAAAGGTGCCACCCCACAAGGAGCGGAAGTTCATTGTTTTTGAAGGATGCCTCTTGGAGCGTTTCAAGGTGTGCTGCAAGTGCCATGCCCCTTACTGCAACACCACAGATGTTGTCGGCACACTACTGATTGTCAACAGGAGACATGGTGGAGCCAGCCAAAGGTAAGTGGCAAAGCAGCAGGCAATGTTTGCATTTGTACAGCCATTCTCTTTGGAGGTGCTTCTCCTGCGACCATCTTGAGGTTGCTTAAGTCTGTCAACATTCAAGCCATCTCGGAGCGCACCTACAACAAGTATCAGACTGGTTATCTGATGCCTGCTGTGAATCGGGTAAGTCAGAGTAGGAATAACTGTAGAGAATACAACACTGCATTGCCTATTGATTTAAATCACATAATTGCCTGCCAGGTGTATGAGCGGCAGAACACTGAGCTTCTGCAAGGTCTCAGAGGCAAGAGCATTGCCTTTGCTGGCGATGGACGCTGCGATTCGCCAGGATTCAGCGCAAAGTACTGCACCTACTGCTTCCACAAGGCAGTCACCAGGAAGGTCATCCATGTTGAGCAAGTGCAAGTTGGCGAGGGAACATTTACTAACTGAGGCAAACTAAATTATTGTAAAACTGATTGGCCTCTTGTTTACAATCACTGTTCCTTTCTGCTTTAAAGGGATGCTACAACGAAATTTCGGCGCTCATTTTTTGGTCTATGTGTGTTCAAAGGAGCAGTATCACATCGGACACACCAATATCCTGTTAACAAAGACATGAAAAGGAATTTTAAAACGAATTAAACGATTAGCAAAGAGCACCTGGTGGATGTCGCTAACGCCTCGTTTGTAATGACCGTCTAGGAACCTTGGCAGATAGTGACGTTTGTTTCGCCTTCGGCCACGACGAGAGAAGAGGGGAAGGAGGAACTCCCCTCTTTCCGAAAATCCCTTTTGTGTGTCCCAGAAGTCGCTGTTGTGTTGTTCCCCTACAAGATTATAGAAGATTAACCTGTCACTCAAAATTCGTACAAAAGCAGCCGCTTCGGTGGCTGGAACGACTAGGCTATCCTCTCGACGTCGGCCTCTACCGTGGCCTCGCCGCAGCTTTGCTCGTCCCGAGACGAACTACGTCACGATTGCTTTGGATGTCACGTGCTTTCCGCTGGCTGCTCTCCTAGCGCTTGCCGGAGTGAGCCGTTTAAACGAAAAATACAGCTGCCAGGCTCAATATACAAACGTGCGATTGTCATTTACGGGTATTGTGGATCATATTCAGACCTATCTTTGAAACCTGACAAGTTCTATTTCAAATTTCGTTGAAATATCCCTTTAAATCTGATAGCATTTATAGAGGCCTTGCATTGATGCTGCAGCACATCGTCTGTTGGAAGAAATTAATGCTTACATGTTGTGACCAGTCGAATGAGGTGAGCGTCAAGCAACACCATGGAAAAGGTGGCATTTGTTCGTGGCTTCACCAAGCTGAAGCAGAAGGCCATACAGGCTACCATTCCGAGGCTTTCCTGAAGCCATTTGAGGTCATACAAAATATGTTTACTTGGAGAATAAAATTACTTGACACATCAACTTGCAATATTTTAATTCAGCATGTTAGAACACACAAATGCTTTAAAAGAATAGCACATATTGGCGTAAGGTGTGCCTCACTATTTGATATTGCAGTGAGTCCCATGCAAAAATCATGCACTGGTTTAGAGAACTACCGTACTCCACGCTGGGACATGTTGGATCCAGCTTAGAATAGTTCCATAAGCCTGTACTTTTTGCCTGGGTTGGTGGATGAGGTGAACCAAAATCTGGGCAGCTGCTGCGCCACTCAACACGGCGAAATCTCTGGGGAACCCTAAACCCCATCGTCTTCCAAAGTGCATATTGTCACGGAGTAAGGCGAAGAGACGTTAAATTATGAACTGAAAAGAAGGGTTTAAACGGCGAACTTGTGCCAAACAAAATAAGAACAGTGTCGAGACAGCAGAAAAGCAGGCGGCGATTTGGCGGCGTAACAGGAAGCAAGAGCGAGACTGACTCGACAAGGTCACGGGCAGCTCCTTTTCTAAGGTGCGTCGGCATCATGAAAATTCGGCCCAGAAGGTTCAAGCACCGAGTGTTCAGGGTGAGAATGAACAGGCACTTTCGAGAACAAGAAACTAGGACGAAATGATAAAAGTTACGCCCTGAGTAAGAATAAACGCAAATCTTCTGGAGTTCCGTGACCGAGCGCTGCTTGTTCGGCCCTGCGCACAGCAATATTGCATTGGGGTGACTGAGAACTTGTAAGGCCTACAGGGCCTACACGGAACTCCAGAAGATTTGCGTTTATTCTTACTCGGGGCGTAACTTTTATCATTTCGTCCTAGTTTCTTGTTCTCGAAAGTGCCCGTTCATTCTCTCCCTGAACACTCGATGCTCGAACCTTCTGGGCCGAATTTTCGCGATGCCGACGCACCTTAGAAGAGGAGCTGCCGTGACCTTGTCGAGTCAGTCTCGCTCTTGCTTCCTGTTGCGCCACCAAATCGCCGCCTGCTTTTCTGCTGTCTCGACGCTCATTCTTTATTTTGTTTGGCACAAGTTCGTTGACTAAATCCTTCCGTCGCCGCTGACTTGGCAGCGGCGACACATAAGAGCAACGCTTACAACCAGCTGTTTTGCAGGCTGTTTTCCCGAGCCAGCCAGCTTCTCCCGGCACAAGCCCACGGAACCACCGAGCGGCAGCGTGACGGAACATCGCACCGGAAGAACAGCCGTTGGTCAAGACCGTCCAGTGTCGCCTGCGCTGCACTACAAAAGACGACTGCCTTTTCGCCGTTTTCCGAGCCAGCCAGTTTGTCCCGGCGCAAGCCTACGGGACCAAGCGGCAGCGTGACTGCGCAACAAACAGGATCAACAGCCATTGGTCAAGACTGTCCAGTGTCGCCTGCGCTGCACTACAAAAGAAAACTGCCTTCTCGTATGCTGGCTCTTGGCAGCGGCGACGGATAAGAGCAACACTTGCAACCAGCTGTTTTGCAGGCCATTCTCCCGAGCCAGCCAGCTTCTCCCGGCACAAGCCCACGGAATCACCGAGCGGCAGCGTGACGGAACATCGCTCCGGAAAAACAGCCGTTGGTGAAGACCGTCCAGTGTCGCCTGCGCTGCACTACAAAAGAAGTCTGCCTTTTCGCCGTTTTCCGAGCCAGCCAGTTTTTCCCGGCACAAGCCTACAGAACCATCAAGCGGCAGCGTGACGTCGCAACAAACAGGATCAAGAGCCATTGTTCAAGACCGTCCAGTGTCGCCTGCGCTGCACTACAAAAGAAGACTGCCTTCTCGTATGCTGGCCCTTGGCAGCGGCGACGGATAAGAGCAACACTTACAACCAGCTGTTTTGGAGGCCGTTTTCCCGAGCGTATGCTCCGATAACTGTCATACTGAATCCTTACTTCATAAATATAAAGTAATTCAAAGTAATTCGTGTAGAACACTTCTATGAGTTCCGCCTACTTCATTCAATCCGCTTCTCATCTTCCACGTTTGTGAATTTTTCATATCGCACTTCCGAACTAACTTTACATGAAAGCACAATCAATACACGTTTTCCAGAGAAATGGTTGGTCCCTCGAAATGGCACAAACTATAATCTTCAATCACTTCACTACACCATTTCAACATTCTTAAATAAATGGCATCTTCAAAGTAGCAATGTTTTCACTCTTCCTAAAAATAAACTTCGCACATAATTTGCTTAAAACCATAGGAAATGTTTTTTTTCACATGTTGGTTTGACGTTGTGGCATGAGAGATGTATTAATTTGTGATATCATATACTTTACAGAATGTATTATGATATTTTCGTGAAGTTGCTGCTGTCGTTTGTTACAGGACCCCAGACCCCGTCAAGCTGCTTATATAGCAGCTTTTTGTCTGGAGGTCCCTCCAGTGTATACCTGGAAAAACAAAGCTTGAACTGAATTGAATTGAATCTAAAGCCACAGTATTCTTCTGATGGATAGGCATTCCTAATGGCCTTTACTACACAGGCAGGCAGGATCTTCCTGTTGTGCCTTCCGAGGCGGCGCCAAATCCACCTTGCAAACTGGTGGTATGCAACATACCTGCACCTCCTGTTGAAGGAATAGAGAATCCAGATTGAACTCGGGTTTATGAAGTACCATCACAGCAGCAGGTGGGCCGTGATGTTGTAGCCCCCCCCCCCCCCCCAATACCCACATAGCAGGTGCACTACCAAGCACCATGTAATGTGGAAGAACATGTCAGCTGCCCCCATGCATGCACTGTCCGCAGGTGCACGTGCTGTGTGGACACTGGGAGGATGAAGAGGCTACAACCTGCCTTTTATTGCTAACTGTTTCCACCGAAGCACAGTGTAATCATTATTCATTTGGAGTTGCCCACAATAAATTATATGAGCTTGGCATACAATGTTCTGCGTGCAGATCATATCTGCCCATGGTACAATAAACTACCATCTCTTACAATAACGAATTGCGCACAATGTGGACTCCTCACGGCACTTGCCAATTCGAACCTCGGATGACCTCCTTAGAATTAGAGGCCAGTTTCTGCACCAAAATCTGATGCCCGCTTGCCTCATTCCAAACTTAAACAGGGCTCTGTATGTAGGTATTCAGTTATGCAAAATGATTTAGATGGAAACCAACCAATGTGTTAGTGTTTAAATACCATACACCACTTGCTGTTTGAAAGCTCTCGATCGCCCTCATGCGATACGCGATTTGGAGGACGACGCGGTTGTGGATTGCCCCGAAGAAGTCGCTGTGCTGTGTGATGCAGACACTGCCGGCTTTGGTGGCGACCTCCCCTACCTTCATGCAACAGATACATTCGGCGGCTGGCGGCATCACGTGGCAGTGGCCGCAACTGCACCTAAAATTAACAAAAAAATGAAATTGGTGTGTGTATGTTTATACAACCTAGTTGGTCTGTCTCAACAGGCAACTGTAGATTCCCAGCTGTAGATGAGAAATTTAGACAGTGCAGTACAACCGCTAGCCTGGGGTCTTTAATATGCATCATGCAGTAGTGATACATGACCGCATGCCAGTACAATAGTGATCCAGATCTAAACGGGCAAGGGTGGGGTGCGAAAAGTCGCGCAGAATTTCGCACGAGTCAATAGCAGCACTACATGCAAACTTTTCCGTTTTTTCCTTCTGACGAGCTGGCTCGACAACAGAAACAGTTAGCAACCACTTCTAATCATGCGAGGTCTCGATCAGCGAGGTAGCAGCTACGCTATTTTTGTCCCGTCGTTAAAAGAATCTCCTGTTCATTACCAGCCAGTGTCGTCGAGGCGCGGCTAACTGTCGGGCGGCAGAGGCGGTGCGTCGACTTCGTCGTTACGAGCCGTCCTGTGAGGCTTGTCCGCGTAGGGTCGAAGCTCGAGCTCTTTCTAGCGATCTAAAAGTTCATGCTTGAGCTCCGGGTCCATCGGTCTCGCTGCCATCGTGGTGACGGCAGGCGTGTGCACGCGTGTTCAGTGCCACAACACGTTGATTGCACCGGAAATCGCGATATTCGGCCAAGTAGACAAGCCAATCCAGTAGAAAAAGGGGAGTGCCACCGAACTCGGACGGCTCACTTGAGGGGTACAAAAGCTATCATCGTCATCCCATAGCAAATACAATTTCGGTTTCGCCCGCAAATGTAGAAAAATTCGCATTATCACATAAATATTGGGCAAAAATTTTTTTTCTTTCAACGAACATTCGTTTTGAGACATGCCTGTCCTAATTAGGTATAAAAGAAATTTTTTTCCTGGGTTCAGTGTTCTTTTAATAAGTACATTATTGCAACAAATTAACATGCGATTGTGATGTGTTTTTTCTAGGGCTACAGTGAAACCCGATTATATCGAACCTGGTTAATTCGATCTATCCCTTGTATCAAACTATTTGTGAACAGACTAGTAGCTGCAATAAAAATGCATAGCGAAAAATGTGGTTACATTGAACGAAAATCCTGATAGATCGAACTGCTCTGCAAGCTGGCTTTTCCCCCGCTCCAAGAAACTCGTTGGGGAAAGCCAGCTTGCAGAGTAAGCTGGCTTTTCTTTTTCCTTTTGGGCAACCGCATTATCGCCCGGAAGGAGGCAAAAAATCTCTTTTGCATAGGGAGTGGGGAGGGTGAGCCGGTGAGACCTTGAAAAACGAAGAAGCAGCCTCTGAATAGCCGCATGGAGCGTCCCTCATGACCTACAGACGCTCCTTTGAGAGTTAACGTTTCTAAATGTGGCGTGCTTGTTTGTTGTCAAATTCATTAAAACTTTTATATAGAATTACTCAGCTAGATCGAACTGGTTAACGGGTTTTTCCGAGTTCGATATAAACGGGTTTGACTTAACAGCAGTGCATACGGATAATTTCCATGTTTTTTCCATTTTCAGATGCGTCGCTTAGGAAACAAAAGGGTCTCGTGAACAAGTATATCGCGGAGCAACTTCAAGATATCGGCAGGAAGCTGCAGTTTTAAGCTACTTTTGGGAACTAACTCAGTTTTCCTGTTGATGTGATGACGGTGCTGGGTTATTTGCTTTTGTCATGCCTGTGATATATGTGTTTCGTCAACTGTACCTGCTTTCGAGTCCTTGTTTTAGTTTCTTGCATGCTCTTCTCAGGAAGGCTGTCACGATTTCATTTCAGTGGAGAGCCTCAGAATACGAAAGGCAGACCGGGGGTTTCCAGCTTACCTTTTTCTGAACAGGAATTGTATGGGTGGACCTGCATATGGGTCAACCCACATAACAGATCAACCCGTATCTGGTCGGGTGCTCCTGTTTGTGACCTGTTCACATATAGGACGACCTGTTTGCATACAGGCCTCGTATGTCCATAACATTGTATGACCCAAACGGGTCAACCGGTATGAAAATATATGTTTTTTCAGTAGGGTGTTATTGCAGCGAGGGGGAAATGAAGCAGATATGGCTGTACTTCTCAGTCAGCAATGTTCGCTTATATATCCCGCCCTAGTTAACCGGACGCACTTACGCCAAGATCATCATTCATCCGAACACTACGATTACTATGTTTCTGTGTTTTCAAAGAAAATAACAAATCGAGCCCAAAAGGGGGGCAAGTAACCGTTCGGGGAGGTGCATCTCTCGAGATTTTACGGTAGTGCCCTCCTTAACTCTTTGTCCCCCTGTCTTGCTCATCCATGTGCAGACCAAGAAGAGGCACCGTCCCTCGAGGGGGCAGCGGAGACCTTCGCGTGCGGGGACTGCGACAGCTTCTTCACTTCCCTCGAGCACCTCCAGAGACACTGGAAGAGGATGCACGAGAGGAGAGAGGGCAGGCATCAATGCGGTCTCTGTCCCTACTCCAGCGATCATATACGCGACATAGTCAGGCACGAGCACACCCACACGAGACAGAGGCCCTTCCAGTGCGTCACCTGTGGCAAGGCTTTCACGCAGCAGGGCAACTTGGTCAGGCACCGGAGGGTGCACACGGGTGAGCGGCCGCACGAGTGCACTGAGTGTGGGAGAGGATTCGCTCAGAGAGCTCACCTCGCAAGGCACAGGCGAACCCACTCCGGTGAGATCCCTATGCCTGCTACCTGTGCTGCTACAGGGCCTGCGGTTTAAGCAGCGTGAAGAGCCACGTGATCTGGGCGCACTTATCTTCACAACTGCGGGGACTGGGCAAGGGTTCCTGCTCCCATGTGAACTCAGAAGCCACATGAGGAGGCAGCACGCCTGCGGCGACCAGGAGCTGTAAATGGACTCAATGATCGGGGAGGGGAGGGGGGCATACGGGGTTGCACTCCTAACGACACTGGGGAAACCCAAAGACAAGAGTGACACCGGCGTGTTTTCTATATTTTTAATAAATACATTGTACACAGAATTGACATCGGATTACTGTTCCGTACGAGCGCATCGTCTAAAAGCCCTCTTTGCCCAGCCGTGGGTGTAAGGATCGACGAAGGCTCCGCGGTGGACCGTTAGCACGAGAGGGAATTGGCTGGTAGGAAAGCGTTTGCGAACACTTCCCTCGGTGGAGGGTGACTTCGATAGACGGGCATACTGTGCGACGCGAAGTTCAAAACTTGCGCTTCCAGCCGAGAGAACCGGAACGTGCGTTTCCGGCCGGGAGAACTATCGGAGAGTACGGTGGTTGACTGGGCAACGTTAGACCACGTCTGGCGGAATGATCGTCGGCGCTGTCCACAACGGGGTCGGCTGTCCGTCTCGCCTCACAAGTTCTAAGGAGTAGTTTGCTCGCGTCCGAACCTGCCTGACGTTTGGCCGTGAGACATACCCAGATCGTGGAGCCTCACGTGGAAAAATTAAGGGATTTCCCCATGGTGGAGAAGTGAGCCGATTGGTTGTGCACTCTCGGCCACTGGGAAACGCCCGTCTCGTGACGCGTCGGGGAATCGCTGGTCCACCAAAAGGGGAGGGGCCAACGAGTGATTTCTAGTGGAAACGCCGCAAGTGGGAAACGTATTATGAACGAATTAATGGGTTTAACTTTGTGCTGGAGCTCGAGAGCTCACGCTCCGTAATCGAACCCCGTCAAGGGACTCCGAGGGACAATGCCCCCGTAATCGGGATTCAATCCTACGAGCCAGCCAAGTATCCCGAGCACCTCCTTCCCACCTCGCACTAGAGAGTAATCTTTGCAGCTCTGTTTCTCTTATGTACCTTTATTTGCTACGACAGTGTTAAATCCTTTATATAAAAGTAACCCCCTCCTACCGAGTTAGACGGCGTGGCCAAGGGAACCAACTTGGCCTCCGACGCAAGTACCACCCAGCTTCCCACAGCGAAGTTCGTCAGCCGATCTGGACATTCCGGGCGACGCAAGGTGTGAACCATCGAACCCCTAACTGGGGAGCTCAATCTTGCTGGAGAGCTATGCTTTGGTTTATCCCAAGCGTAGCCCTTCATTTCATAGCACCTAAAAAACTGTCTGGAAGCGAGCTGGCGAAAGAAACACAAGCCACTGGCGGAGACAGGCCTGCCGCTACGTTGAACAAAAGTGAGAGCACAGTTACCTTGGTCAGGTGACATTTTAAACAGACAGCAAGGTCCTTTAAAGTTCAAATTATTTGTTCCAATAAATATTGTACTCGGGTTCAGTTTGTACATATCAATATTTATATAGAAAACATCCATCTCGAAAATTTTTTCCTTTGCAATACGTCACATCGTCAACGACATCGTTGTCAACCAGAAGTTGTTTCTCCAAACAAGCTAGCTTCATGACAACATAAATTATGTAACACTGGTACAAAACATGCGCCTTGTGTTATCAAAGTCTTTCATGCACTATACTTTGCGTTGCGTAAGAATGCCTTGCCAGGGCCGTGTCACAGCCCGTAGCCATCCCGTGCGGTTCATCACAAGATGAAACGAAGTATAAACGTAAAAAGAACTGGCTGGTTATGGACAAAGGATGCCGCCGCGCACGATCGACGCTTACCTCGAGCCCTTTAAACAATTCGACCCCTTTCCCTGGCCCCCAACATTAATTATACTCTACCCTCCATGGCAAGCAGCCCCGAACAGGGAATCCGTGGTATCGTTGTCGCCAAACAATGAACCCGAAGCCCGCCATCTGCGACCGATGCATTGAAGAAAGCGCGCGGCGTGTCCACGGGAAGATGGAAGAACGCCCTCGCTGCCCCTCGAATCTTCCTATCCAAGTGATAGAGGAAAACCTTCGATGGTCAGCCAATCACTAGGTCGTAGATTAACCGTGGTATTAAGTAAAACGTCTAAATGTTTAACTTCTGATGTGTCTTGAGCGGTGTGGAGCCAGCCTCGGAATTAGCCCATCAAAATCTAAACAATCGCACTTAATTTTGCCGGAGGTATTAAAGGGGCACGGACAAGTCAAAATTATATTATTATTATTTTTTTTTTATTATCTGAAACGACTGACAACGATGCGTGGACATCATCCTCAAAATTCAAAACTTCTGAACGCAGTATTTGTGAAGGAAACAAACTTTTACAAAAGCCAAATTTGAAGTTCCCGCGCAATCCGCGCCTGTGCAGTGACGTCAAAGATTGAGTCGTCCTGCAACTTGAGTTTCTCTCGCGCCTCCGTCCCGGCCCTAAGTGTCGTGTTCGCCCGCCTCCCGCAATCGACCGCTCCCTCCATGTGCCGCCTATTGCTTTGAGCAGACGACGCTTCACTTTCGAGTTTGAAGTTCTTTTATGGCCCATTCAGTTATCTCAAATTGTTTGAAACAATGTGAGGTCGAAGAGAATGCGCAGTGGAACTTTTGTCAGCGACATGAGGGGTCACGTGGCGTCGGTTCTGCATGAATGTCTGAGAGGTCGCCGGGCACCTGAAAGAAGAGAACTTTGTTCGATTTCCCGACTCGCCGATCGTCCTCAGGGCTACATGTGCCGAGTGCGGCACCGCTGGCGCCACCACGTTTTCCGAGGGTGGATACAAAGCCAGGACGCGACATCACTCCGGACTCCGGTTTTCGATATTTCAGAAAGAAGGGCCAAAGTGCGTTCGCAATTGCGTTAAAAAACATGTTCTACAAATGCCGTTATTAAATATTACAAAATGTTGTTTACAAAGTTTCTAGATTTAATAAGTTCTGACATCACAAATAAAAAGAAGCGATGAAGTGGAAGAGGGAGAGAAAAGAGCCAAAAATGAAAAGGCGCGTGCACGCGTGGGGAATTCCTTTTCTGGTGTTGTCATATTTTTTTGCGTGTCTATGACTACACTTTGCATCGTTCTAGACAAGAAAAAAAAATAATCTACATTTGCGGTGGCAGTGCCCCTTTAATCTGTTCTCCGAGGTACTTCACACGACCCGGAACACTCGATCGCACGCAGCGGAAAGGCCTCAAATTTAAATTGACAAGAGTTAGCCTTTTTTTATTTTTTCCGCCACCCACTAAGCTAAAGGCAGACGATTTTGAAACATTAATTTCAAATCTTCTAAGCTTAAAAAAATCAATAAACGTATCTAAGAGAAACCGAAGACCACGGGGCAACCTGGCGATCAGAAAACATCGTCGGCAAAGGCCAACGATGCACACTTCCGATCACCGAGCCGGACACCCCTGCCAGAAGCTGGTGTAAAGCGGCATTACAAAGGAGTTTTACTCCCCTCCCCAATCAAACTAACCTAACCACCAGTGCCTTGTGAAGTAACAATGTACCGCAATGTGTCGGGGCGGTGAGAAGGGCGGCATCGACCTACGTCACTAAAAGTAAGTTCGCTGGAAGTCACGCAAGTTTCACTCCTCGTGCTCTCCACGACCGTGCCTAAAACTTTTTTTTTTTTTGCTTTTTTCTTTACGAGCGATCGTAGGTAGAAAACAAAGTTTCTGTTCCACTAGCTTTTTATCGCTATTTTGCGTGCTGTAAAAGTGGAGGACAAAGAGTCAGTGGATCGACGTGATGGAGGTCAATGATGAAAGCGTTGCGAGTACACGCCAGTGTACGAGTGCATGCCGTCAGTCCAATGGTACAAAGCCATACTTAGCACAAAACAAACTATCCAATTTTGAAAAAATAAAAAATAGAAAGAATGCTTGCAGAAATTATGATTGCTAGCATAAGACACGCCCGATTGCATTGCTGAAGGTTGAGACACCGAGGTCGTCGAATCATCGGATACTCTCCAGCTTGAAGATATCTGCCATCTAGAGAATACGAACTGGTAAGTGTACCAAGTACAAGTGAACGTTGAGCATAAAGTATGTGTTTTTTTCTAGAACACGAGTTTAACTTGTTTACTAGGTTCACTGACTCCTCCTCTTCTACCTTTACAGCAACATTAGGCGATGAAAAGCAAATAAAAGAAACCTTGTCTGCTTGGATTGCTCGCGGAGGTGCGGAGAATAACAAAAATATAAAATAAAAACATATTACACGCTGTCGCGGTAAGCATGAGGAGTGATGCAACTCGCGTTACTTCTGGTGATGCCTCCCTTCTGACCGCCCCGACATCTTGCGGTACATTGTTACGTCACAGGGCACTGGCGGGCACTTTGAATTTTTTCGGCGTGTCAGATTATTAGCACCAAATGTTGCCAAAACGTTACTACAATGTCACGAATGTAATATAACGCTTGGACATATTCGGTTACGTTATAGAACCATTTGAAGAATAACGTAAGAGAAACGTTTTTCTTGTGACATTCGTCTTAACGTTGCTGAATGTTCTGTAAAGTTACGACATTACATAGACAAATGTCCCAGAAACGTTGAATAAAGAATATTTGAGCAACATTTAGAAATAGCCTCCTGGTAACATTTTCGCCACAATATTGTTAAATGTTTTGGCGGCAATGTTTGCCTAATGTGACGAAACGTGATACATTGTCACATCACGCAGGATTTGGTGAAGGATACACAAAGTACCATTTAGAATCGTGGGAATAACAGAACTAAGTATAATTCAATGTTGATCCTTACGAAAACATTTTTATTTTTATACAAACGGGTAGAAGGCTCTAATGCTTATAGTGATTAGCATATTTCAAGCATGTGCTAAATTTATTCTAAAAAGATTGCAGAAAACTATACAACAAAAGTATGTTCAAAAAGTTCATAACAAAATGGAATTTCTATTCAAATGTGAATTTCGCTTTGCAATCTGCACCGGCAATATCAAACGTTTCACAAGGAAATAATATGAAGTACCCAAAGTGTGAAAAGGCAGTCTGCTTTATTGATACCACTCCATAAACTTCGTCAGATTCGGCTCACTGTGTTCACTATGCATGCCAAATGCGGGAAAGACCGCAAATGTCATAGTAACGGTGGATAATCTCGAAGTATTCTGGACATTTTTGCACCGCTAAAAGATAGGCTAACCCCAGTCATCATGTTTCTATGCGGTGCTTCCACCCGTCGCGGCTGTTGATGAATTTGCACCGCGCCGCCAACTTGTACTGCTGACCCATATCGCCCGTACGCAATTGCTCGTATGCACCGCCTCTCCGCTTTACAGGCGTTGGCTTGACGATCGACGCCATGTTTGTCTTCTCTTTTCGGCTTTGGCTCAGATACGGAGTCGGCCAAAATCAGACTCCTCCAAAAGCTCGCCCTGCTTCAAAGGTCAGACGTCATAGCGATTTGTAGGGTACGTTGTTGGGCTAGTTAGTTCATCTTAGTTAAACATATAAAATAGTGCAAAGACAAGGCAAGAGTGTACAGAGCAAGCGAGCGGCCATTGGCAGCAACAACACTGATGAATTGATTGAAGGAGAAAAAAACAATTGCAAGGCAAGTTTCCAGCCTTTTCTTTTTTTCATAAAGATCAGCTAGTGTCCGAAATCCTAGCCCCCAGTGACAAAAATGGGAAATAATCTCGGACGCAGGTTCTTGTGAAAAAAGGGGCTGCGCACAAAATATATATATATATATATATTTTCCATTACTCTTGGCGTTGGTGTTGTTCTTGGAGCTTCGTGACTATGCATTTCTGGCGTTCTTGCACTACGATATATGCAAAAGTTTCTAAAAGGTAGTAACTATTTCGACGTCCACTTTCAAAAGAATTTTTGATATCATTTTGACGCACGTCTCGCCATTTCCCAGAAACGTGAAAATATTTTCAAAAATGTTTTGACGTTACCTTATAAAATATATTTTAAAAAAATTATTTTGACGTCTCGAGTTTGGAACTTTCCAGCTTCCAAGCCCGGACTGAAGAGTGACAGGAAGTGGCGGTTAAAAAAAAAAAAGATAATCTTGCTTGCAGGCAGCTTTGCGGTTCGACACTCATTTCCCGAAAACAAATGTCATGCAGTCTGCTGCTGTTTTTATGACCTTTTCAGTGATGTAGAATGAAAAAAAAAAATAAAAGTACATTAGAGCTATTAGGTTGCAAGTAACGTTTGCTTGGTTCTGCCCAACATTGCAGAATGTGGCACGGTTGCTTTTCATGATTTATTTTGCGTCATTATATAGACAAAAGAAGCCGAATCTCGTGCCATTAAATTTTTAGTTGATTGGAAAATGCATGTATTCGTTCAACCGCACCAGGGGTTCTAAACTCCTGAAATACAAAGTTGGAGCCGAAAGTTCGCAGAGCGTGCCGATTGGACATCTGCGAAAAAAGCGCGTAGCCATCGCCGTGATAGGCCAATCGGTGCGCTCCGTCAACTTCGGCCCCAAATTTGTGTTTGACGAGTTTAGAGGTCCAGAACTTCGGTTCATTTGCACCGGTCAAGAAACAACAAGGAGACAACGTTTGCATTCACAACTTTTTATTTAACATCCCGATTGTTTCATAGTTAATCCGCTCGCTATACACGAATTGAAAAGAACGTCCAAACTAAACAACAAACTCACAAAAACCGGAGAAAAAAAAAGAAAGGCGGGAGCCAAATGGACTTACATGCTCGGGCGATATGGAGGCACAAGAAGCATGGCATATTTTTGTGTGACGTAGTATATGCACTTACATTTGTTACGTGCAGGCAAGGCAGAGGGATATCCAGCTTGCCTTTGATGTAGATTCAAAATTTTAAGTGAGACACGTGCCGAAATGAACTACGAGAGCTCAGAACATCGCTGCCGGGCGTGTCACGTCTGCAAGTATCAACTGTCGAGCCAGTCCCACGCTGTCGCGTTTCTAGCCTCCAAGCCACGCAGGCCTACGATCCCCAGGTGGCGGGTTCAAATCCCGGCCAGGGTGGCCACGACATGACGGAGGCTCGTTGCAGAAAAGGCAGCACATACCGAGGTTTCAGGTGCGCAACAAAAGATTCTCGGGTGGTCGAAATTAACCCTCGGTCATCCGCCGGGGCATGCCAGATGCCCTTCGTTGATCTGGCACTTAAAACCCCCAAATCTTATCTTTTGTGGGATGTTTTACAGGTTGTTTCGAACGAGAAAATTGGCATAAATGAGCGCTCGTAAACGAACGGCATGCTAGGAGTATTACGCAGTCCAGTTTTCCCGCTAAATTTAGCGGGGAAATTGATGTCCCTTGTGCCTAAACACCAATCCAGTGCCTGTTTCCCGCTAAACTTAGCGGAGACAAAAATCAATGTCGCGTCACCTGATGTCGCGCGACCAATACAATGATTCAGTGTCTCCCCAAAATTAAGCGAAAAAAGATATATAATAACTGTGTGCGGTTTCTGCGGGAAAGGTTTTCTGCTCTGGTGTTTGTCAGTATGATCAAGTCTGTCTAAAATCTTTTTTTGTAGCCTCAGCTGAAGTCCCAGATGAATGAAGTATGTAGTTGGGGTTACAAATGTGCAATCGGAGCTAAGTGTCTGTGCCGTTTCGACGTCGCCCCCAACCACATTCCTTCTCTTGCACATCCAGACGAAAAAGAGACGCTGCCCGTCAAGGTGGCAGCAAAGACCTTCCTGTGCTGGGACTGCGACAGCCTCTCCTCCTCTCGCCACTACCTTGAGAGACGCCGGAAGAAGGCGCACCAGGAGCAGGGGGCAGGCACCGGTGCAGCTACTGCTCTTCCTCCAGCGACAGAAGGGACAGCGTAGTCAAGCACGAAAGGACTCGCACGGGGCAGAGGCCCTTCGTCTGCGGCACCTGCGGCAAGGCCTTCACGGTGCAGCTCAGCTGGCCAGGTACCGAGGCGTGCACACCGGAGAACGGCGCACAGATGCGCCATCTGCAAGCAGCGGTTCACCGACTTGAGGAGGCACAGGATGAGGCACACCTGGGAGTGCCCCCCCCCATGTGCGGCGCAAGTTTCATGCAGAGAGGCGACATGATTTGGCACGCCCGTACCCATTCCGGTGACGGTGTACCCGTGCCATCTGTGCAAACACAGGTCCACTGACATTGGACACTTCAAGAAGCACGTGATAGCGGTGCGCTCGAAGGAGCACCCCACATGTGCGAGTGCTGCGGAAAAGGGTTTGTGGCCCCGTCGCCACTGAAAGCCCATTTGGTTAAGAAGCACACCCACGAAGATCAGGACTAGCGAAGACGAGGAACCCGAGGAGGTTCAATCGCGGACGACGCGTGCCGGAACGTTTTTCATTGCTTCTTTGACGTATCTGCCAGTTTTTGAGGGGGCCGTGGTTTGAACTACGAACGGAATGCAAAATGGAGGGCCCATACTTAGGAGTATATTTGACAAATTGGGAGACAACAGAGCTCATGGAAAGCGCAGATGCAGATAAAGGCCGAATCGGGTGTGTCGGCTGGTTGGCTGGAGGGGGTTGCACCGAAGCGTGTCGGTAGCCGAGAGCATTGTAGGTCGTTGCGGGTTAAGTATGGCTGGAGAAGCCCCTTCCACAAATCTTTTGCTCGCCGCGATCGGTGGTGTCCTCCTCTTCGGCGTTCCGTCTGCTAAATTGCATAGATTGGAGTGCTTTGTGGGTTGACTCAAAAGGAAGGGCATCACCAAAGTGTTTTTAAATAAATATATGTTTGTTTTAATGGTTCTGTGTCCGTGAACGCCTCCCTATGCTCGAAGGCGGGACCTTAACGTCCGAGTGTGGTTGTCGTTCTGCCCATACTTGTGAACGTGTATATATTTCAAGGCCGGTAAGTTCAGTGAATAATAATGGTAATGGTTTTTATTTAAACCCCAAGATATGTGGGCTGGAGAATACGAATAAGCTGTACAATCCAGCTCGACAACCCCCCCCTTCCCACACACACACCACTTAGCAATGCAGACATGTCAGCAGAAAATCCAACGAAATCCGCGACTAAAAAAAATAATCTAATACTGGGGTAAAGAAAATGTTGCTTATGTGGTATCAATTGATAAATGGAAAAAAATATATATATATATTTCTAGATTCTGAGGTGGTTGTGGTGATCTGTCGTTCATTAACACGAAGGGAAAGCAGAAAGCAAACTGCTAACGTTGTGAAGAAACCGGCATGGAAAAGGAAAGTGCCAAATGTGCTCATGGCTGCTTTCTTCGGTGCCTGAAATCGCCGTGCATGCTTACGTCTTGCCCTGTTTACTGTTCTAAATTTCCACAATTCCCCACAACTTGACTAAACGCCAGAGCGTTAAACTACACTCGCAATCCAACGGCATGTCTCACATTTTCAGAGCCTTGTCAAAGGTTTTCTCTTCTTTCAGTAGGTGAGCGCACTAAAAAAACCAAACAAAGTGAAGAAAAAAAAAAAAAAAAACGCTACTCCGCAGAGGATATGATAAGGTGCGACGCCGGGGAGCGTTTGCAAACTGGTCGATTGAAGTTCTGTGAGAAATGAACGATTGGAAACGTAAAATACGGGATCCGAAACATTTCCAGCGGATCTCGAGAGATCGGCGATAATAGAAAAACAATCCACAAGCTGTGTTACGATGGTTGCACTCGGATCTGGCTAACCTAGCTGCTTTCCGAATGATGCTCCTTGATCCAGCGAATAATGCAGGAAGCGAGCAGCAGCACGTTGTAGAAGGCATGGAATTGATTTCAGAGCTCACGGGCTCACGTTCGAAACGATGAATCAACGGTCACAAAATGTGCTCACAAGTTTTGATGCACGCCGAACGCTGCCGCCTGAAATTTCAAATTGATTTCCGGTACGATTTCTGGTTCCGCTTGCCCTGCCATCTGATGAGAGCGAGAAAAGGTTCGAGAAATGAAACGCCAAATATTTAACCAAGAATTTACCAGCAATGAAATGCGAACACCGTTAATAAAAAGTTATCGTAATTAAGTTTTCCGCGGCAGAGCATCACGCTCTGTTGGCCGATCAAAAAATTTGCGGCTAGCGCGGGAGGTTTAGCAGACGACAGTTGAGCGTCACTTGGGGATCCTGCTCTGCGACCGCCACTGGACTGCGTTCCAACGAAAATGTCTTCCGAAGACCTGCCTCGCTTCAGCCTCATCCGAGAATACTTCTCGGATGAGGAATGGAGCACGTTGTCGTTCTACGTCAAGTCAAGAATGACCAATATCAAGGAGAACTACGATCTTCTCCTGGAAATGGGTGAGTGTTGACAGAGCCTCCGAGAAAAGCGCGTCTGCGAATTCGGGGAAAGGGATGGCTGCATAGAATAATTTGGGACGCAAAAGTATTTATTAGTATTCGATATGCTACATTAGGATACTAGGCCTGGACACCGGGTCCCTGGTATATTGTAGCCTCAGTATCGAGGTCAGCTGTGCAATGGAGGTACTCGGCAGTGACAACGACAAACCCTAACGGTTAACCCTCGCGAGATGAAGTCTGTGCTTATGCGGAGATGAAGTCGTTTGCTCCTTGCGCTGCAGTTGCGGCGACGTCAGAACGACGCCTATCTCTGATTGGCTTTGATTCAGAGGATAGTGGGTACACATAAACACTAGATGCTTGGAAGTCTACCCACTATTTTCTTTCTCAATCAGCCAATAAGAGCTCGGCGTTCTGGCATCAACGCAGCCCCCGTGCAAAAAGCAGACGAACTTTCGATCCACATAGCTTTGAAATAATACCGATACTTTTTTTTTTTAATCTCAACTGATATTTAAACAGCTCATGGCCCAAGGATCGGTATATACCAATTTGCAACAAAATGCAAAAAAAAAAAAACACCTATGACGGGAATTTAATTTGTTTTATTATCTGGTTTGTGTGAAATGGTGTAATGATAAGAAAGGTAGCAATAATAATAATATTAATAATAACAGTATGTGTATGCATGCACACAAAAATCGATTGAAAGATTATATAACCGCATGAACCTTTTGAGAACTACAACATAAATGTTTCAGCTCGCTTAAGATCGAAAAGCCGTGCAGAACAGAGTACTGCACGGGCCGGAATTTCCAGGCCCAGCCCGACCCTGCCCCGTAGAGACATGACTCGGGCCCGCACAGAATGTTTAGACAAGCCCAAGCACGGCCCCATCCCGACCAAATGTTTTTTTTTAAATACAAGCCTAAGCCCGTTTTTTTTTCTTTTTTTTTTTAAGGGCGTTGTAGTGATTTTGTTTTTCGCTTGTTTGTTTTTATTGAACCTAAAAGATCAATAGGCACACCTTTTGTTATGAACAATTTAGAATTTGCGGCACAAGACTGCCCGTGCACGACCCGAAACATGTTTTGTTCAAGCCCGAGGCCGGGCTCGGGCCTTCGGGCTGGCACGGGTCCGTGCAGTGCTCTAATGCAGCAGCCATCAGGGACCCTGCAGATATCCGATTTTCTATGTTAGTAATGTATACTGCTTATTGCCTCAACACGCGTAATAACATTTTTTTTTTTTTACAAAGCGCGGCTTTTTGCGGAGCATTACTAAATTCATTTTTTGTGCAGTGAATTAAGACATATGTGGGTGCATTTCAGATTAACTATATGCTATATGCCTAATCTAAAACAAAAAAATGTCGTGTAAAATGTATACGATTTACAAGACAAATGTATGCAGATCGCAAGTTCGTCGTCTTCTTTGCTGGGGTTGTGGTGACGTCAGAGAGACGCCGAGCTCTGATTGGCTCTGATTGGAAGGACAGTGGGGACACCTTCAAGGCAGCTTGCTTTGAGGTGTACCCACTATTCTTCTTCAATCAGAGCCAATCAGAGCTCGGCGTCTCTCTGACGTCATCACATCCCCTGCAAAAGAAATAGACGAACTTGTGCTGCGCATTGTTTCTTACCCCGACAACCAATTATTGTTGGCGCTACGAAATGCCCCCCCCCTTTTTTTTTTCCACTGCGCCCCAAATATATATATAGATATTTTACATTTTTTTTTTTTTAACAGGAAAATAAACTACGCTTTGACGACCGCTCGTTCTCCACCCAGATATAGCACTATACTTCGTTTCAGCTTGGGTCCAGACGTAACCGATGCTACAAGCGCGAGCTCCGGGCTTCCAGCGTCCCTGCCAAGCACGCGCGCTCGTGCAGTACAGACACTGTTCAGGGCCAGACGCTCGTGCTTGTAGCATTGGCTGCGTCTGGACCCAAGCTGAAACGAAGTATAGTGGTCGGAACCAGATGCTAAAGTTTCAGAACTCTCCCCGTTCTCTTATTCAAAAGTCATAAGCGATTTGCTGGAATTTACAAAGGGAAAATGGCAGCCGGCGGAGATCTCGAATACATGGCGCTGAATGGCGTTACTTACTCGCAAACGGGCCCCATTTTCCGATTGAAATTATCGGAAAATCACTTATAACTTTTGAACGAAATGAGTTCTTAAACTTGGGTATCTGATTAGGACCTCTAGCGCTACATTGGGACGGAAAAAATAATTTTTGCTGCAAAAAGGAAAAAGAAATTGCAGTGGCTTAGCTCGGCTATGCCAGGATATACGAAGCGTAAGCTTAGGTTCAGCTGGTTATTCTTAGCTTTCCTGGTTGTCTAGGATTAGCTTGATTATCATGCTTACTGCCGCTTCAATAACACACACACGGTATACGCATTATGTGACTACTTCGGCATCCGATGAGTTAAGCTTCTCCGCTCTTCTTATTGCGGAGGAGGCGCCGTGTAACCGAGCTCTCGGTTGCACGTCAAAAGATCCCCAGGGGGTCCAAATTAATCCTCAGCCCTCCGCTGGGGCGTGCCAGATGCCCGTCGTTGGTTTGGCCAGCTGTGCGCCGTGTTGTTGTGTATCAAGCAACCAAGCTGCCGCCCAGAACAACTGGACAGCGCGAGCCATGATCTCGAGCGGGTGCATGCGTGCGGCGCGTACATCGGGGACTGACCTAGGCGCCATCAGTCCTTCCCGTTCCTAAGGCCCTTACCCGTTCCGTCACTGCTCCTCGCGCATGCGCAGCACGGCTCTCCAGGAGCCACGCGAAACTGCTCAACCTCGGCCAGTGTAGCTTATGCTACAAAAAAAAAAAGGGGGGGGGGGTGCGCTATACTTTAGGCAGCGTGTAAGCGACAGTCGGCCTTTTGTAGCAGGCAAACTATCGATGATTTGGAGCTGCTGACGCTTTTGGAGCAGATGCCAGTATCTGTTAGCACATAACCTGGAAGAAAAAAAAACCGGATTGCACCGTTAAATGCGTTTATCTTTGATAATGAATGAGCGTTCCTCTCATGCTAAGCATATTACCTACATTTTTGTAATAAGAATAGGTAGGCACAAAAGAAATTCACAGGGCCCTTTTTCAGAAATAAGGCCGAGGTCAGAGTAGGTTTCATTTACAATGAGTATTAAAACATTGTTTAAAAATGAATCATAGCGCTACACTTTATTGGAATAGAGACTCTCTCCCCCTTTCCATTTTGCACTCGGTAGTTTACTTGGCCTGTATATATGTCTGTTAAATCCCGGCAAATGCCAGCCATATCTGCTAACATCAAGAATAATGTGTAATATATCTTAAACTGAAGAAACAACCCTCCACAAATATTATGAAAACCTACACTTGTGCATTAACAGTGACACTGCTCTTTGGCGGCGTTGGAACCAGAGTCAAGTCAAAGTTTTCCGCTCTTTCGATAGACGGGAACGACATTGACTACCGCATCTATTCAAATATAGACCGGCATTTCTTAATTTTTATCGGCACAGATTTTTAAAATGAGGGGTCGGCCGAGATTTAAGACCAAAAAAGGTAGACCTGTAATAGTAGTGAACATAAGTTCAGAGCCTCTCACGCCAACCCAGGCGCTCCCCCGTGTGAGCCGCTGCTCCTAGCACTCCGGTACAAAGCGGTGAAGCTCGACGCCTGCGCTGCTGAGACTGGCGCTGAAGGTTGACGCTCTCTGCGCAAGTGCCGTGGTGCACTGTTACCACGGCACGGAGCCATGTGCCACGCATGATGATTAAAAGGGCGATGCAACGATTTCTGTACCGCTTAGAAGGAATACCTGACGTTAATGACCTATGAGACGCGTTCGATTTTCACTCCATGCAATTGAAGTCGGAGAAAAAACAAATAATAGAAAAACAAGCACCGTTTGCCTATTCAACTCGCAGCCAGAACAGGCGGCCACGTGATCTGGAGCCGATTATATGCCGCTCAATGTTGATCACAGCCACGCGCTGGGGTTGGCGAAGCACAGGACACGCACTGAGTTCCAGACGTTGTTGTGGTTCGTCTATTGTCGTCATTGCAGCGATTGGACACGGGGCACTACCCGAATGATTGTCGAATCAGCTGTTGAATATCACGAGCCCAAATTGAGTGCTCACGCAATGCTGGAGTCCTGTCTATGAGCCGCATTAAAATGTCATCACTGGGGGTACTGCGACACCTCTGCTACGTCATCAAGTTTTCCTGAAGGAGATATTAAAAAATAACGCTCGCTCTTTGTCCTTAAAATTACACCGCAGCAAAAGAGTTTCTTGGTCATTGGCGTTGCGTGCGAGTATACAATTGTGACCCACTAGTGCTAGTAAGCTCGTGTAAAGTGAAAATTATTCCAAGCGAATATCGGCTGCACGGCCCCTTCAAGTGGTCTAGCCAAGAGTACAGGAACCTGGTTCTGGCTTATCACAGTAGCCGCCATCGCAATTTGTTTTCTCGCTACTTTTAGCTCTTGACATTTCCGACATCGTCTGGAAATTTAGACGCTATCGACGATCAACCGTCCAGCGCATCAACCGGCCAGCACAGTTGACGAGCAATCTTTATACTTCGTTTCGCCTTAAACACTTGTTCTTAGATTGTCCGACGCTGATCGAATCCAATAGGAACAATCCAAACAGCATCAAAGCGCGACATCATGGCATTCGTCTGTACGTGTTCTTTCATCGGCAATACCAATTAAGTGCAGTGAATGTTAAGCAACATAATAAAACCGGAGACACCGGAAACATGAAGGACACACACAGCACCGCGTCTTGGTTAATATTCACCAGCTCGCCTGTGCCCTAACTCTTGCAGTGAATGTCCCATGACTAGCGCTTTTAGTATGTATGGTTGTATGTGGTCGAGTTTTCGAACTCTGCTCTGACCTAAGATGAAACGAAATATACGGTGAGTAGAGAGAATGTAAAATACATATACGAGGAGATATTTTTTTAATGCTTAATTAGATTTGTTAGAAAGAAGCCGTGAAAACTACACTTATGCGGTTTGTGCAGATGAGTTATACGCCCAGGAGGACATTAGTTTAGGGGGATAATCGTAACAATCATTTGACCAATTAAGTAAAATTTGGTCATAACTTTTTAATAAGCTAAACTAGCCATATGGTTCCAATTAGAAACTTGCTGAGCGTCATCGATAAAAACTAAATCAGTAATTAAAAAAAGAAGAATTTTAGCGAGTGAGAAGCCGCAGTCGTGCGCCAAAGTGACCACTGGTGCCACAGAAGCGAGGCTACCTGCGCGATAACGCGCCCGCGCGATTTTTCCGTCTCGTATCATGAAGCCCCAGCCTTGTACCTGCTGCAGGAGCGGTAACTTCAGCGCAGCTACTGCGCTTCTCACGCGTTCAAAGTCTTTCTACAAATGACTGATTTTGTAGTTTTCAATGACGCTCAGCAAGTTTCTAATTGGAACCATATGTCTACTTTCACCAATGAAAAAGTCAATTAACACATTTTGCTCAATTAGCCGACTGATTGTTACGAATAGCCTCCTATACTATGTCCCCTGTCCGTATAACTCACCTGCACAAATTGCATAAATGTAACCTTCACGTTTTTTTTATTTTTTTAACAAATTGGTAAGGTTGAAGAAAAAAAAAAGACAACAACACTCTGCATAACTTTTTGTACACCCGAGACTGAAAAACAACTGGGCGTGTGTGTCGTCCACTTTTTGTTCCAAGTCTCATGTTGAAAGTTCACCAGCTCGCCTGTATCTTCTCTGTTATTTCTACATATATATTTGTACCATTTTCCTTTCCTCTCGCTTCTTTGAATATCGTGGCCTACCAATAATAATATATTCTTATGTTTCGCATTTCCCGTCTCAACGCAAGTGCGGCGCAAGTCTTAGCAAAAAATGTCGTTGTGGCGCAAAATGTAGCAGACTTCCTCTCATCGCGCAATTTGGCCCAAATGGCGCAGCACTTCCCTCACTGAAAATGTATTTGTATCAAATGTCTCGGCTACATGAAACTGACAACAAAGGATCGGCGAGTTCAGTCGCTGCCTTAGATTCCCTTTGCACTCGAAGAAACGATGGTGATGAACTTGAATAACCTTCTTCCATAGGCTGCACTCCACCGGTGCCCGACTTCATCAAGCCGAAGCCCTCATCAAGACCTGGATCGGCAGGGACAAAGCGTAAGTTCGAAAAACGGGAAATGTCAGGCAGAAGGCGAAGTCAAGAGCGCATCGAAAAACACACACAACAAAACCGTTGTATCCGCAAAAAAAAAAAAAACAAAAAAAAACGCGCACATAATTTTTTGGAGATATACACATTTCAAGCATCAACGAAAAATAATTTCAATATGCTCGACGCTTTGAAGTCTCGACTAAGCATTTTGCTTAGTTACAAAAAGGGTTCCGTGTTTTCGGTGTATTATTCTGAGTAAAATCCGGATTGTGTTTGTCGGGGTTTATTTTTCGCCAAAAAAATCGTGGTTTTTCGAAATGTATGTTTGCTATATTCCCAACTCTCCGAAATTCGGAGTTTGATATTGCTGTGTTCCCAATTTTCTCAAATTCAAAATAAAAATAGGTAATATCCGGACAACAATGTACCTTCAATTTATAAGAACTCAACTGCATCGACCGATATTTCTTAAACTTAAATATCATTAGTGGTCTTTACGTTGGGACTACTAACTGTCCCACGACAAAACTTGCAAACAATTGTTGCCTGAAGAATGGTAGAGACTTTAAAATCACAAAACTCCCGGACGGTGGTCGGAAGCATAGAAACTTCAGTTGCCCTCCTCTCCTCCTATAGAATATAGAGGTTTATAGCTTTTACTGTTATAACAAAAAAAAAAAGATACCTTCCTCTAAGAAGCCCAGATAGAATAGACCAGTGGCCTATTGTCCCAAACGAACCGTGACGAGATAAAAGGTAAACCCTCTTTGGTCAATAGTCCGAGATTTAAAAGAAAACTGAAATGGCCTCGGGACCACTTGCCCTGTGCTTCCTCCTCCTACCAAGATTGTTTTGAAATACAATCGATTTTTTTTATTTGCCCTCTGGACTACATAATAAATTTTTCGGATAAATCCAAATTGACGAAAAGTTTACCGGCTAGTGTTTTGTTTGTCTTTTTTTTTCGGATATATCTGAAAACACTGAACCCTTTATTTATAACTTATAAATGAGATACGGGGATGAACACTCAATAAGTCATAAGGAATACAAAAAAAGGGACCGAAAAACATCTTTTCTGTCTCTTTTTTTTTAACAAGTTCCACGTATCTCGCCCCTCTTTTGTAAACGCCGAAGATTTCAGCATTACCCGCATAATCAGTCGCAATGTTTTCCATTCCTCTTTCAGAGGCCTCGACCACTGCAGCCGGAGCACCATCGGGAAAAGAGAACAGGCCCCCCAAGGTAGGTATCATGACGTCACCGAATGGAGGCCAACGCAGGGCAGGGGTATCGGACGGGAGTGCTGCCTTAGCGTTCGGCCGAAGCTGTGCCGCGTTGGCCTCATTTCGGTGACGCGGAAACTTCAGCATCACGGCCTTGCGCCACGGCGGCTCCGTGTGACGGAGTTTGGTGTCCGTTTTGGCGACACGTTCTCTGCCTCAGTCAGTTGAATGGATGGATGGACGATTGTGGCTGAAACCTTTTCATCGAGCGGCGGCTTGTGCGCCACCTAGACAATGCTTTTATTTCAACAATTCACTCACGACCACGGTACCACAGGAGCGGGAGAAAAACGGGACGGACAAATCAAAGCTCCAGCTTTGTGTTGTCCGTCCCGGTTTTCCCTCGCTCATGGGTTAGCCTGTGAGTATTGAACCAGCTGGCCTGCACACCCGCCTTAGTATCAATTATCCAATCTCCCATATAAAAAGAAAATACAAAAACAGTGAGCCTACACTTTTAAACCGCATACTTCAGAATTCTGAAGTAATGGAGCGTGGTAAAGAACCCCATATCGCTTCGCTACATGCATTTACCATTCGGTCATAGGTGCACTGCACTGCCGCGACTGATGGAGCAAAATCCATGACTATGACGTCAGTTGACGTCATGCCCGACGTCACGTGCTCCGCCCTTTCAGAGCGCCGTGGCGGGAGCAGCGACGCCCCTGCAGCGAGGAAGTTCGCGTCTGGCTTCGAGGTCCTGCGTGAAGCCGCTCTCCGCTGCGCAGGAAAACCAGCCGGAGGAATACGGTACGGGGACCCGTTTACTGCTTGACGCGGCAGTATTCACTAGGAATATCATCATGTGCACCTTCGTCAATGACGGGAAGTGCCAATTTCCCTGAATGTTAAATTACTACTGATTACAAGATTTGAGGAAACCAACCTGACGAGGGATAGCAAGGTGGAAGCCATGGGAGAGCGCTGTGTGTATTTTTAGGCAGCGGGAAGTTAGTCAGCCCCAATGTGCGACTCGTATGTCCGCTGTAGCTGACAAATTTAGTCAGTGCAATAGCAATGTTAGCTCGGGATCTTTGTCGCGTGCATCGCGCCTTAGGGATACACGACCGCACGCAGGAGCGATGCTCATCCAGATCGAAACGGGCAGGGGTTGGAATATAAACCCAGAATCCATGGGTTCTGCGTTCTGTTCTGCGCATAAAATATTGTTCGATGCGCAAGCTTGTTTCGGGCAAGCGTCATATCGGAATTCAGAAATATTATTGGGCTATGAAGTTCGATCCAGGTGCAGGTCTCATTCTCTCGAATAATGTGAGAGCAGGCTTGTGCCTATCTTAAATACTCTACTCAAGATACTGTATTTAAAATACTTTTGGTAGTATTTCGGTATTTTGCAAAAACATTTCGTCTAGAGTATTTGCTACTCTGTCGTAATTACCTTTCTCACTATATTCTGCTCAGTATCTTAAATACATTTTTCAACCTTCGAAAATATTTGTCGCCGTAACAATCTAGGGAACGAGGGATCGCCAGACTCCAGGGCAAAGCTGAACCGATTCCAGACTTGGAGGCAAGCGACCAAACACAGGACAGGAAACAAGGCACGAGCAAAACGCAGTCTCGGAATGCCAACAAAAGGCCAAATGGATAGTGTTGTGTACCCGGGTTCAAAGACGACGAAGCAGATCCAGCACGGGGATTTGGAGCTCGTGCTGGGCTTCGGGCTTGGTCAAGACGCATCACTTCATTTCATATTTCACTCTTTGTACATAGCTGAGGAAACCCACGTCGCCGTCGCCGTCGGCGTCGGCGTAACCGCGCGTTGCATTATGGGACGTTTCCCCGCTAAATTTAGCGGGGAAATTTTTCCGCTCAATTTAGCGGGAAAATCTTTCCGCTAAATATATAACGGGGAACTTTTCCCGCTATATTTAGTGGAAATATTTCCCGCTAACTTTAGCGGGTTAAGTTTCACCGCTAAATTAGGCGGAAAATTTAGCGAAAATTTCCTGCTAAATGGGAGGGGAGCAGGAGAGGAGGAGCAAAGGGTACGGATTAGGGGGGAGGGGCATACCCTCCTCTCCGTACCCTCTCCTCCTCCTCCTTAAGAGCTGCGCTCTAATTCGCCATTACAGAGAATTGTAAACGTCTTTAGTTTTTAGTATGTCCTTTACAACCTCTGATGTTAACCAAGTACCGGCAAGTATCGTGTCGTTTTCTGCTTTTTTTGCCTATGGACCCAGTGGCAGTTGACGCCATTGGTATTGCTGGCATCATTAATAATATGAAGCTTTCGTCCTGTGCCGGAATAGATGGGATTAACAGCAAGTTCTTATAGAAAATTGTAATATGTATTGTTCAATAATTATCTCAGAACTTTATATGCAGTCTCTTATCCATGGCGTCGTCCAAAGCGATTGGGTGGTTCGGAAGCTGGTTCCTTTACACAAATCTGGCGTAAAACAAAACCCACCCAATTATCGACCGATTCCTTTAACGAGTGTGCCATGTAAAATATTTGAACACGTCATTTACTCGCAGTTGGTAAATTATATTGAAACTAATGACTTCTCCACAAGTTCACAACATGGCTTTAGAAAACATTTTTTTTAATGTGAGACGCAACTACTATCCTTCACGCATGACCTCCATCATTCTCTCGATAATTATTATGAAACCGATGGTGTTTTCTTCTTCATAACTTCATAACCTTCTTCATAAACTACCATCACTTAATATTGACTCCTGTATATTAAATTGGATTCATGCCTTTTTAACTAACCGCCTACAATTCGTTACTGCTAATAATACGAATTCGTGTACTGTTCCAGTGACCTCGGGTGTCCCACAGGGCTTAGTGCCTTGGCCCGCTACTCTTTCTTATTTCCATTAATGACTTGGTGCAGAACTTGCCTTCTACTATTTGCCTCTTTGCTGACGATTGCATAATATACCGGAAAATATCCGACATATCAGACACTATTCCGCTACAATCTGACCTTCATCGTATATCACTGTGGTGGCTAATGGAACTAAACACTGACAAATGTACATCGATGAGGAGAGTGTCACGAGCTCAATCGGTGTGTGTCGTCTTAACAGCGATCCTCTCGCTTCAGTGTCTGTTTACAAATACCTTGGTGTTCATATAACGTGTAACCTTTCTCAAAAGATTCATAGTGAAAACGTAATTTACAGTGCTAACCGTATGTTAGGATGCTTAAAAATAAATTTCTTTCTCGCTCCGACTTCATTAAAACTAACCATGTTCATAACCCTAAAGCGTCCAAAATTCGAAAATCTTGCTGCTGTGCGGAACCCCGCTCACTCGTCACTAATTGCTCTTATTGAATCCATTCAAAACCGCTCAGCTAGTTTTATATGGAAAAACTTTTATCGCACTGCCAGCGGTTCTACCATGAAAAATACTTTAGGTCTGCCGTTACTAATTCACCGCCGAAAAATATCTCGTTTGTGTCTTTTTCTATTAAATATTTCATCAAAATGCTACCCTTCGTCATAAGCGTATTACTCCACCATTCTACATATCTGCTCGCATTGATCATAGCCATAAGGTTGGTATTCCAAATTTTAGAACTTCGTTATTCCAATATTTTTTAGAGCGAAGCTCTTAGGCGCCCGTTTCGGGCTTGAGCGGCGTCGGCGTCGCCGTCGGCGTAACCGCCCGAGGTCACGTGACCCCCCCCCCCCCCGAGGCAGGTCACGTGGCCCCCAGGTCACGTGACCCTCCTTGAGGTCACGTGACCTCCTGGTCGGTCACGTGATGATGATGACGATGACGATGCGGATGACGTCATCAGTGACGTCACTGATGACGTCATCGTCATCATCACTGATGACGTCATCAGTGACGTCACTAATGACGTCATGGGCATCCGCATCGGCATCGTCATCATCATTGATGACGTCATCAGTGACGTCGTGACCCCTGAGGCCATGTGACCCCCTTCCCCCCCTTCCCCCGAAGTCACTTGCCCCCCCCCCCCCGCCCCCGTACTCCTCCTCCTCCTGAAGAGCTGCCCTCTAATTCGGCGTTACAGGGAGTTGTAAACGGCTTTCACTTTTTTATGCCACAGACATCTATACACGAACTCATCTCTATGACGTCACGGCGCGGTGGTGGCGCGTCGGTCGCACTTCCGGTCTGGGGCTGTGGGCAGAAGTCCCCATGCCAGACGTGTATTCCTGCGTTGTTTTGAAAGGAACCAGACAAAAACCTGCCTTCTCGTCAAAACGCCGCGCCTGGGGCCGTACCAAAAGTGTCGAGAAAGGTTTGAAGGTCAGTTTTCACGTGCTCGGTTCGTCCGAGAATCTGGATATGTGCCGGGAAAAGGGAAAAGCAGACGCCGTCGGACAACGATTGCTTGGGCGGGAAGCACTTTGGGTTGAATTCACGGATACTTGTGGTCATCAGATTTATTTGTTTTGTTCCAACATGAACGCCAGAAAACCGTCAAGTTGTGCGGACCACCTGCGGACTACGTTCAGTGCGTCTTCAAGTTCAAACGGCCGCCTAATTGTTCGAACTGTCGTCTGCTCTTTCAAACGTTTCTGCTTGTCGTCTGCTCTCTTAGACGACGCCGGTCCGTAGACCAAATGTTGGCCCGGTACTTGCGATAAGAAGTAAGTGCAGGCCTCAAAAGACTTAAATTTGAAGGTTGGTAAGCAGGCTCGATGAAAACAGTAGATACAAGGAGATGTTGATCATTGTTACCAGTGACCCTCACCGACTTGTTATGCCTAATTCAGTTGGTCCGATTCTGCTTGCGATTTTCAGTATCGACGTCGACCATCTCAGCTACGGTTCACGCTTTTGCAGCCCGAGCGGCGTCGCGACTGAAAATTCCGAGCGAAATCTCATCATGCGAATCAGGCTTTAGCGTGCATTCTGCGGCGTCCACGCGGAATGAATCGCCACATGTCACATTATTCACGCGAAGTTTTGCGGTGTAACGAGCCTCGGTAATTTCGCTGACGCCGCTCAAGATAGTCAGACATCGCCAGGAAGACGTAGAACCAACAATTCGAACGCGAAAAAGGGCAGGGGGACTCACACTGACGCCGACAACATCGCAACCTCCGATCTTTCCTGGGAAACTCACACTAACTACGTAACTAACAACGCCAATCGCATGCTTGGATATCTCAAACGAAATTTTTCACAGTCACCAGTGTCACTAAAACTCCTTTTATATACAACTTTAGTACGTACTAAACTTGAATATGCATGTTCTATCTGGGACCCCGGTCATAACACTATCATTGCAACATTGGAATCAGTTCAAAATCGTGCAGCACGTTTCATACTCTCTAATTACCATCGTACATCCAGTGTTACTTCAATGAAAAATAGTCTTGGTTTACCCACACTAATGAGCCGTAGACGCATTTTTCGCCTGACTTTATTTCATAAGATTTACCATAATAACCCTTTCATGCGCCGTGAACTTCTAACGCCACCTACTTATGTTTCATCCCGCGTAGATCACCAGTACAAAGTCGGTATCCCCAATTACAAAACTAACACTTATTATAACTCCTTTGTTCCTCGCACTAGCTCCGATTGGAATCGCCTTTCCGCTGACATAGCCTCCATAACCAGTATTATTGATTTTAAAAATGCCTTGTTTGTTAGTTTTTGATTAACCATTTTCTAGTTGGTATTACTGTTATAACATTGTGTGAATATTTTTGAAGTGTCTGAGCAAGCGTGCATTAATTACTGTATTATATTTCATGTATCATCAACTGTACCTTTGTCGCCTATTCCCCCCACTCCCCTCTGTAATGCCCTTCGGGGCCTTGAGGGTAAATAAATAAATAAATAAATAAATAAATAAATAAATAAATTTCACCGGTGTGTTTATGGGCGACGGCGAGTTTCTTGCTCTCACACACCCCATCGCGCATGCGCGGCGCCGGTGGCGTCCGCTAGGAACGCTCCGGTTTGTTTGTAAACATGAGTTGGTGTATAGCCCGATAGGCACCTTCCCGCCTCAATTGCTAACATCACTGATATTTTTTTAACATGCTAATATTAAATGTGTACTTTAGAGTTAATATTTACAACTCTCGCCACTCTTTAATGTACTTACTTTGAGGGTGTTTGAAATAAACAAATAAATGAAATAAATACGACGAACGGATGCTGACTAGCCATAATGAGGTATAGCATGTTCTATACGAGTGAAGTGAGCAGACTAAATTTCGAAAAGATTCTAACCCGTCAGGTTGCACCCTTTGACCAATGCGCCATTGGTCAAAAGTGTATATTACATTATTGCCTTTGTGTCTCATGGAAGCTCCAGCCTTCAGAGAGGAACGCAGCCATATGCAGACATCAACGAATGTGAAGAGCTAAGCAGTGGCGTCACAAGAGAGGGGGAGGCGGACCGCCCTGTGTGCAGCGCTCAGGGGGGTGCAGCTGGGCAGTGAACAGAGGGGGGAGGTCGGGGGGGGGGGGGGAGGGGCACCGCCCCGGGTGCCGATGTCCCTAGTGACGCCACTGGACCTAAGGCATCGGGGCATCGGATGAACGGTTTCTTTGGTAGGACGTCACTTTTCTTCGTCCCGTGACGTGCGCAGATCCCAGAAAAGGCACCTCGAGCCAGACGCGATACCCGAAGCGCAGCCGCAAGTCCGTCAACTACGCCGAGTGCAAAGTTCCCTCGAAGGACGAGTTCTTCTGTGAGTGTCCAGAAGTCCGAGGCACTCGGACAAGAGACGTGCTCCCTTCTTTCAATGACACCACATGCTAACTTCGAAACTTAATTCATTATGATGGGGGTACAGAAGTGGGTTGTTCACTGTTGTTCGTTGTGCAGACTGTGTGGAGTGCGGCGAAGACCGGCACGGCGACTGTCCCGTCCACGGACCGCTCGAGTTCGTCAAGGACACCCCGGTGAGAAATTTCTACGACTTTCTCGGTGTCTGGCGCGCATCGAGGAGGCATTGTGAGCTTTTGAAATGGCAGGAGAGCGGGGAAGCTGCGAAGAGACGGAGGAAGCGATACGTGTCTGGACGAGAGTGACTTCATGGCGTGATCGAGTTTTCGCTTTTGGATCCAGAGGTTACCGGTGTCCATGGGCGTCGGCAGGTGGTGCAAAAAGGGGCAGTTGCCCCCCCCCCCCCCCAAGTCATACTGCCCCCCGCCTCCCCCCCCCCCCGAGCAAGCGGTGTGACCGTTGGTTCGTTGACAAGCGAAAAAACAACCAAGAACAATTTAAAAATAAAATCGAGAGTAACTATCAAAACATAAAAAGGGAGATGTCTTGCCGCGCATTCCGTGGAAGAAACAATTGGGAAGAAAAGGGCAACTAAGCCCAACTTTTGCCTCTGCGACACCCCACCTCCAAACCTCGCTGGGGGTGCACCCGTTTCTGAGAACACCCAAACCCCCGCAATGAACGCTGAGTGCTGGTGAAGCCCAGACTCCAGCCCCAAGTAGAAACTCGGTGAAACGGCCCGAAAAGCGAGTTCTCAACTTCCCTTCGGGCCCTTTCATTTTTGCGCACTCTTGCATCCGCATCCATTTGTCCTTGGGAATATTCCTTCAATATCGTCGTGTGCGCCGTGTGCCCGGGGCCGTACGAACATAAATAGGAAGGTTGAAAAAAGTCGTTACAAGGGAAAAGGAAAATAATGATAACTATTTTCTTCGGTCAAAAACCAAACGCACCCCGTTTTTCCAACTTCGCTAGCCCAGCTCCACGTGACATTTTAACAGCGATTTCTTCTGTGTTTTTTCCAACTCAGCGCCCCATGTGCTGAGGACGCGGTGGTTCAGGTTGCTTTTGCAAAAGCCGCGCCGAGTGCCGCATAGCTGATCCACCAAAGGACAGGTTTTGGCCTCGAGGACGGGGCTCTCCAGCCTGGGTAATAAACCACGTGTTTTCGGGACAATTCACTGAGGAGCAGGCCATGAGCGACGGTGAACATGACCTTCTGGGCAGGTTGGGGGGACGAGGGAGGGGGAGGGGATGCCAGGGGTTAGGCGTCCGCGTTTGGACGAAACCATCTTCGCACCAAGTCGTCAACGCAACTGACCCTCGGGCCATAATTTACTGTCTCACCGTTTGACACCAGGAAAAGGCGCGTCAGAGATCGCCCAGTCCACAATCGCCACCGTACAGTTGTTCTTTCGGAAGGTTTGTAGCGAGCGTCACTATTTTGCCAGCTCTGGATTTCTCTATCGGTGTCTTCGTTTTACCAAAAAAATTACATCGATCACGGCTTTCCAATTTGTAAGACGAACAAAGCAGACACCTCTGACCCCTGCCGGGACTCGGTCTCGGATTCTATTGAAGCAATCCTTGTATCAGTCACTCCTAAGCAACCTTTGCCCTCCATAATTCAGCTTGATATATGATTCACCCTCAACTCATATGTTAGAGATACGCCTAGAGAGATTTTCAGGCAAAACTAAAGTTGACCAGATAAATACAAGACCCGCGCAAAGAAAACAAACAGCACTCTAACATTTTTTTTTAATTTCTTATTCTGAAATAAAACAGGAAAGCCCCATTTATTTATGTAAATTCTCTTAACTGTAGTTTTAAGTTGAGGTGACGAAGGAGCGACTTATTGAAGAATGATATATAAATAAATAGCTACATTTATTTAAAAAAAAAGTCTCACCAAAAACATTAGTGATACCGCACCCGAACACAAATTATAATCGGGGATCTGCATTTGTTGACTCTTTATTTAGGGTATTGATACTTCTCAGTTTGGTTCTCCCGTATAAATGTTGAACTTTTACGAATTCGCGTTGTCAAAAGTAAAATGATGGTTTTTTTCTGAGTTGTGTAGCTTCTAAGCTCGAACACTCATCTTGGTGTTATCTAGCTTTCTCTCTCTTCATTGTTTGAGTATCATGAAAAGACAGACTGCTCATCGGGAAAACTAAAATGTCATGAGGCAAGTGTAGTTCGTCGATGGGATCTTTCAACTGGATCTTATTCGAAGACTCGAAACATTGTAAACAAGCTCCCTTGCTTGCATATTTCCTCGTGTTTTGAAAGTACATGAATGGGCATCCAAGAATATATTTTAGTTCTTATTGAGTTGCCGTGTTGCAGAATCTCATAAATTAATAAATGACCGGTGGTCCCTTCGTCAGCGATAACACGTTGGTCTTGATATATTCATGCCCCGTTCACTATCACGAGAGTTTGACGTCTGGGCTGCAGGAATTAAATCGAGAGATGTCACAATACTTGCGGGGGGCCTTTTTATATAAGCATTTAGGACCACGATCTAAACACTGTTTACGCCAACACTTGTTTTAAAATACGTATAAGATGTTGTAAAACTGTTGCGAGAATGTACTGGTTGCACCCCCCCCCCTTTTTCAAACATTAAAAAAAGAAAAAAACGTCGTGTGCGAAAGTTTTGGTTTTACCAAGAAAAATCCTGCCCACGCCCATGCCTGTGTCCGTCGATAACCTCCCTTGAATTCCGCGTGCTACTCGAGGAAGTATACTCGAGTAAGTAAGGATACTGGACATCCAATGATAAGAATCTGCGAACTCTAGTGTACTGCTATTAAGTCATTATCCAGATTGTACATTGGACCGAATACACCTCAATAATCGAGCGTGTCTATCTTAGTGACTATATTGGAGGATATTTAGAAAAACCTCGATGGAAACCATAAAAAAAATTAAATTATCAGCCACCGTAATATTCTGCCAGTGTCGATGAAGTGAACTATACAAAAAGTGGTATTCCCGCCTGCAAGTCTGTAGTTTTAGCGTCGCTGGATGTGTCAGAAAGTATCCTATTCTCGAGTGTCCTATACAGATCATGGGTTTGGATCCACAACAGAAATGCTTACATTTATTTTTAATACACATTTTATGCCAGATTAACAAAAACATAATTGAAACGGAAGTTTTATCGCACCGTTCGAAACGAAGTAATACAAACAAATACACAGTTCGTCTTTGTTATCCTGGCTGACAAAGTCCTTGCAGTACGTAAGCTTTCTTTAAATATTAGTTGCAGCGTCATATCCATCCCTTCTGATTAATCCAGGCTCCCCCGGGGGACCCTCTGCGCGCCAACAAGACCCTGCCCGAGGGTCTGACGTTGGCCCGGTCCTGCATCAAGGGGGCCGGGAAAGGGGTCTTCACCCTCAAGCCCCTCCCGGCCAGGCTGTGCTACGGGCCCTACGAAGGCGTGCGCTTCACCGGCCCCGGCGGGGGCAACGGATACACCTGGAAGGTACACTGCTCCCTGTGGGCTACGTGAGCATGCGCGAACTTGAAGGTTCTGAACCCGAAAGTGAGGATAGAATTGTCGGGGTACACACTAGAAAATCGTACTCCCTCAGGGGTGTAGCTCGTTCCAGGGATTACATCCTTGTTACAGGAACACGTTTAGGACTCTAGGAAACACGCAAATACTTGTGCTTGGGCGGTGCCGCATCCTAAAGCTACTTTTTTACTAGCAACAGTGTACAAGCAGCACGCATCACCTTCAGGTTGCACTCGCACAAATATCACAAAAAGTCGAAAACTTCAGAGATACCCATCCGCAGATGAGAGCATCCAGAATTACTGAAGTTACAAGTATGTTTCTTTGTTCTCGTCAATGCTTCACTCATAGCATAAGAACTCGAAGTTCAAGAAATGTATCACCAAGTAAAAGCATCGATATAGGCAATAATGATCCGATTTAGTTGCCAAAACAATCTGCTAGAAATGTGAAGGCGGGTGTAAAAGTGATGCGTCACCGCGTGCACTTGCCCGGATCCAGGTGCGTGGCCGGGGCGGCTACCTGGTGGACGCCCGGCCCCTGTCGGAGTCCAACTGGATGCGCTACGTGAACTGCGCCCCCAGCGAGAGGAGCCAGAACCTCGTGGCCTTCCAGCACAGGGGAGGCGTTTACTACCAGACAAAGGCCAAGATAGCGCCGGGGACCGAGCTGCTCGTCTGGTACGGGGACGAGTTTGGCGCCGAGCTAGGACTCGTCGAAGGCAAGGACGGAGCCCAGAAGAAGCGTAAGTGGGGGACATCGGATGCAAAGCTACGCTGAGTTTCGATGTTTGCCATTCGAATAAAGATTGACAGCAGTGCACTATTAATTGTAAAACCACAATGCATAACAATAAAAAAATTTTATTGGAATTTGAAGGTACGGTAATATCATGAGAAATAGCCCATCTAAAATCAATAAAAAAAATAGGGAGTGGGCTACCTTTTGGTGTGCAATCGAGAAAAGTTGAAAACAAAGATGCTATTTTTAGATAACGTGTCTCTGTTAAACATGTTATCGCGGCGAGGGGGCAATGAAGCAAAGATTACTGTGTACTTCCCAGTCAGAAATGTTTGCTTATATATCCCGACCTAGTTAACCGGACGCATTTACGCCAAGGGCATGATTGATCCGATTGTAAGAGTGGACTATCTTTCGGTGTTTTAAAAGAAAAAATCAGCAGAACCCATCCTTTGGGAATGATTATCTACGTTAATGCGAATAGCATCAAACGGTGCGGAGTTATGCGCGTTCGTCAGGTGGCCGGCACACTCTAGATACGCCAGCCCACTCTTGAGGCGATTCTAAATTTGTTGACACTTTCACAGCCCTGCGCACGATCTCCGCAGCCCAGCACGTGCGTTTGTGTCACTTAGGCAGGTGAGCAAAGCACGCGCCATACGCACAAACACTCAAAATGGTACCGACCAGACTTTCTGGCGTCTCAGCTAGTCTCAACCAACGGTACTCTAAACGGTTGTTTATATCTTTACCATAGGACGCGCTTTACAGCGCTGTCACAGCTACCGGTGCGCGCGCGTTCCATGCACGAGGGCTCATTCCGCTCTCGTGAGGCTGAGCACGGCCGCTACATCACCCTCTCCCGAGCGCGGGAGAGGGTGAGCGCGGGAGAGGGTGAGGGAGATTGAACGCGCGCGCACCGTAGCTGTGACAGCGCTGTAAAGCGCGTCCTATGGTAAAGATATAAACAACCGTTTAGAGTGCGTTGAATGACTGCCTTCATAGCTCTGTGGTTAGCGCGTCTGCCTGCTGATCAAAGGGTCAACGGTTCGAATCCCAGCCGGCGCCGGTCTTTTTTATTTATTTATCGACCCGCGGCGTAAGAGGTTAGATAGCCAGATAGATAGATAGATAGATACATAGGCGAAAAGTGCGTGAAGTATCCAAAGAATGCTATTTGCATTAATAACAAATCGAGCCCAAAATGGGGGACGGGTTACCTTTCGAAGGTGGGGCACCTCTCGGGATTTTACGGTGGTGCCCCCTTAACTTTCTGTCCCCCTTGTCTTGCTCGTCCATGTGCAGACCAAGAAGAGGCACCGTCCGTCGAGGGGCCAGCGGAGACCTTCGCGTGCGGAGACTGCGAGAGCGTCTTCGCTTCCCTTGACCACCTCCAGGGACACCGGAAGAAGATGCACGAGAGGAGAGGGGGCAGGCACCGATGCAATCACTGTCCCTACTCCAGCGATAAAAAAGAAGACGTAGTCAGGCACGAGCGCACCCACACGGGACAGAGGCCCTTCGTGTGCGGCACCTGCGGCAAGGCTTTCATGCAGGAGGGCAAATTGACCAGGCACCTGAAGGTGCACACGGGCGAGCGGCCTCACGAGTGCCGCGAGTGCGGGCAGAAGTTCACCCAGATGATACACTTGAGGGCGCACGAAAGCACGCACAGCGGAGAGCGGCCCCACGTCTGCCCAGACTGTGGGAGAGGATTCGTTCAGACAGGTCACCTCGCAAGGCACAGGCGAATCCACTCCGGCGAGAAGCCCTATGCCTGCCACCTGTGCTCCTACAGGACCTCTGATTTTAGCAACATGAAGAGACACGTGATCGGGGTGCACTCAAAAGAGTATCCCCACAAGTGCGGGGACTGCGGCAAAGGGTTCCTGGCCCCATGTTACCTCAGAAGCCACATGAGGAGGCAGCACGCCTGCGACGACCAGGAGCAGCTAGATGGACTCAGTGATGGGGGAAGGGGGGGAGGGGGGGGGCACCGGGGTTGCGCTCCTAACGACACTGGGGAAACCCAAAGACAAGGGTGACACCGGCGAGTTTTTTGTTTCGTTGTTTAATAAATACATTGTACATAGAATTGACATTCGATTACTGTTCCCTACGAGCGTATCGTCTAAAAGGGCCACTTTGCCCAACCGTGGCTGTAAGGGTCGACGAAGGCTCCGCGGTGGGCCGTTAGCACGAGAGGGACTTGGCTGGTAGGAAAGCGTTGGCGAACAGTTCGCGCGGTGGTGGGCGACGATGTTCAAAACGCACGCTTCCAGCCGAGAGAACCGGAACGTGCGTTTCGGGCCGGGAGGACTATCGGGGAGTGCGGTGGTTGAGCTGGGCCAGGTTAGACCACGTCTGGCGGAATGATCGTCGGCGCTGTCCACATCGGGGTCGGCTGTCTGACTCGCCTCGCGAGTTCTAAGGAAGAGTTTGCTCGCGTCCGAACCCGCCTGACATTTGGCCGTGAGACATGCAGTGATGGAAATGCTGCGTCATTTGCGCCAAATTACTCCATGAAGAGAAGTCGGCTATCTCCCGCGGATCACAAAGTCGCCGACCTTGCTACCGCCGTCACCTCAGCAGGAAGGCCCAAAAGTCATAAGAGTCCGGCTTCGGATGGATTTGGAGATTCCTTCGTCGAAGCGCGCGTTTCGGCCGCCTCGGCTCAGCTTTTTTTCGACAAAATCCGCCGTAGCTCGAAAGAAATTAATAAAGTGCATGGCAAAAGGGAGACTTTTAGTTGTATGTAGAAACACTGAGAACTTAAGAATATAGCATTTATTTTATTAAATTTCAAACCAACCACGTGTTAGGAACAAGAGCCGCGGAATCCATCCAATCCACGGAACTGCTGGATGATGACACGACCTGGACACGACGTGGCCCGCCTGGCTTGCCCCCTCAACTCGAGTCTTCCCTTTCCCGTTTTCGGGACTTCCAAAGCTACGGAGGCTCTTGAGCGATTGACTGACAGCCAAGAGAGCGTGTGAGCGGCTCTCCGGACCCACGTGATGAGCAGAGCAAGGCCGCCGTGGAGGAAGCGAGGGAGAGATTTAGCGGGGGGACGCTTCCCCCCGGCATGCTTCGACAGGAGGGAAGTTTCCCTCCGACGGCCAAGCGAGCGCAGCAACGACTTGCAGGAGTCGCAGTGTTGGTGGTATCCGTTTGGACACTCCCTTAGACCACGTCTGGTGGAACGATCGTCGGCGCTGTCCACATCGGGGTCGGCTGTCTGACTCGCCTGGCGAGTTCTAAGGAAGAGTTTGCTCGCGTCCGAACCCGCCTGACGTTTGGCCGTGAGACATGCAGTGATGGAAATGCTGCGTCATTTGCGCCAAATTACTCCATGAAGGGAAGTCGGCTACATCTAGCGCCAAATATGCCATTTTTGCTAATAATTGCGCACACACCATGCATAGACGTACTTAAAGTATATATATATATATATATATATATATATATATATATATTGGTCGACCCTAATATTCAGAGAAGTAGAAGGAAAGAAAAATTGTACAAATATGAACTTCACAGCGTCTCTACTCGCAGTATAGTTTGTTCCGTCTTAGATCAGAATAAAGCCGAAGACTCGAACACATATAACCACAAACACGCATGCTAAAAGCGCAAGTCACGGGACATTGATTGGTTTAGCCGATGAAAGAACACGTACAAAGGAGATGACGAATGCCAGGATGTCGCGCTTCGATGCTGCGAATCAACCGGCCAGAGGCGTTGATGCTGGGCATCAAGCGCTCTGGCCGGTTGATGCGCTGGCTGGTTGATCGCCGACATCGACTAAATTTCCAGACGATGTCGTCGATGTCAGGAACTAAGAGTCCCCGAGAAAACTTTTGCATACTACATAAAACGGAACCAGGGTCTTCTACTCCTGATAAGGTCGCTTGATTATCATGTTTGCCACATTCCTTCGTTCCGTGGCTGCAGAGTCACCGTGAGCACTTGCGCCTCTCATCAGCGAGCGGGCGTCGAGCTTCACCGCTTTGCACCGGAGTGCTAGGAGCAGCGGCTGACACGGGGAGCGGCTGGCTTAGCGCGATTGGCACGCACATTAGGCTCAGGATGATTACGGGGCGAACTTCTTTGTCCTAATTGTAAGTTAATCTCCAATTAAAAAAAATATAGATAAAAAGAGAAGGCAACACGAGTCTATATATATTTGAATAAATACGGTAGTCACGGTAGTTTCCGTGCAGCTGTCGATCGAAAGAGCAGCGAACTTTGACGTAACTCTGGTTTCTACGCCGCTAAAAAACAGTGTCGCCTTTAAAGCGCAAGTGTAGCCTTTTATAGTATTTTTGAGTGGCTGCTTTTGTAATTTATAATATTACAGTCTTGAGTTTGGTAGGTTCATTAAACTTACGGGACGCATCTTTATTGGTAGACGTGTTAGCGGATATGCTGGTTCTTGCTGGCATTAAAAAAATTATATTTACAGGCTAAACAAACTACCGAGTGTAAAATGAAGAGGGGAGAGAGGATTTATTCCACTACGCTATGATACACTTTTCAACCATTTTTAATACCCACTGTAAATGAAACCTTCTCTGACTAGAGCCTTATTTAAGAAGACTGTGTTCCTTTTATGCCCTATCTATTATTTTCTAGAAACGGTAATAAGTAATATGCTCGAGTATCAAAGAGGAACCCGTGATCACTATCATAAATGAACTCATTTAGAGATTCAATCTATTATTCATTCTCAAGTGATGTGCTAACCAGTGGCGTAGCTAGGTCATCCTGCTCCAGGAGCCCTTGTGTCTGTGCAGCACGCTCCCCAACCCCCCGGCCTTCACTCCCCGCTATCAGCAACCTGACCAGCAAAGAGGTGAGGGGATGGGGGGGGGGGCCGCTTCCATCACTATGGCGAACTCATCTCTGTTACGTCACGGCGCGGTGGTGGCGCGTCGGACGCACTTCCGGTCCGGGGCTGTGGGCGGAAGGGCCCATGCCAGACGTGTATTCCTGCGTTGTTTTGAAAGGAACCAGACAAAAACCTGCCTTCTCGTCAAAATGCCGCGACTGGGGCTGTACCAAAAGACTCGAGAAAGGTTTGAAGGTCAGTTTTCATGCGCTCGGTTCGTCCGAGAACGTGGATATGTGCCGTGAAAAGGGAAAACGAGACGCCGTCGGACCACGATTGCTTGGGCGGGAAGCACTTTGGGTTGAATTCACGGATACTTGTGGTCATCAGATTTATTTGTTTTGTTCCAACATGAACGCCGGAAAACCGTCAAGTTGTACGGACCACCTGCGGACTACGTTCAGTGCGTCTTCAAGTTCAAACGGCCGCCTGATCGTTCGAACTGTCGTCTGCTCTTTCAAACGTTTCTGCTTGTCGTCTGCTCTTTTAGAGGACACCGGCCCGTAGACCAAACATGGGCCCGGTACTTACGATAAGAAGTAAGTGCAGGCCTAAAAAGACTTAAGTTTGAAGGTTGGTAAGCAGGCTCGATGTAAACAGTAGATATAAGGAGATGTTGATCATTGTTACCAGTGGCCATCACAGACTTGTTATGCCTGATTCACTTGGTCCGATTCTGCTTGCGATTTTCAGTATCGACGTCGACCATCTCAGCTACGGTTCACGCTTTTGCAGCCCGAGCGACGTCGCGAGTGAAAATTGCGAGCGAAATCTCTTCATGTGAATCAGGCTTTAGCGTACATTCCGCGGCGTCCACGCGGAATGAATCGCCGCATGTCAGACTATTCACGCGAAGTTTTGCGGTGTAACAGGCCTCGTTAATTTCGCTGACGCCGCTCAAATAGTCAGACATTGCCAGGAAGACGTAAAATCAACAATTCCAACGCGAAAAAGAGCGCGGGGACTCACACCGACGCCGACAACACCGCATTTCAATGGTTTGTTTATGGGCGACGGCGAGCTTGTTGCCCACACCCCCATCGCGCATGCGCGGCGCCGGTGGCGTCCGCTAGGGGCGCTTCGGGCGCTCCGGTTTGTTTGCATGCGCAGGTCGTGGGGTCTCACTCGGGAAACTTAAGCAATTCCCCAACGGTGGGAAAGTGGGCCGATTGGTTGCGGCCTCTCGGCCACCGGGAAACGCCCGTCTCCTGACGCGTCGGGGAATCGCAGGTCCACGAAACGGGGATGGGCCAACCAGTGATATTTAGTGGGAACGCAGCAAGTGGGAATCGTATTACGAACGAATGAACGGGTTTTAGTTTGTGCTGGAGCTCGAGAGCTAACGCTCCGTAATCCAGCCTCGTCAAGGGACCCGTAATCTGAATTTAATCCTACGAGCCAGCCAACTCCCGAGCTAACACCCGAGCACCTCCTTCCCACCTCGCACTAGAGAGTAATCTTTGCAGCTCTGTTTCGCTTATGTATCTTTATTTGCTGCGAAAGTATGAATCAGTTTATATAAAACTAACTCCCTCTTACCTAGTTAGTCGACGTGCCCAATTAAGGGAACCAACTTGGCCTCCGACGCATGTATACCACCCAGCTTCCCACAGCGAAGTTCGTCAGCCGATCCGGACCTCCCGCGGACGACGCAAGGTGTGAACCAAGGAACCCGTACTGCGGAGCTCGATCTTTCTGAAGAGCTACGCGTTGGTTCATCCAAAGCCTAGCTCTTCATTTCATAGCATTTATTCATCTAAAAAACTGTCTGGTTAACGAAAGTGAGAGCGAAGTTAGATTAGTCAGGTGACATTTTAAACAGACAGCAAAAGGTCATTTTAAAGTTCAAATTATTTGTTCCAATAAATATTTAACTCGGGTTCAGTTTGTAACATAGAAATATTTAAATATAAAGCTTTTATCTTGGAGAAATCTTTCTTTGCAATACGTCACATCGGCAACGACAGCGTTGCCAACCAGAAGTCGTTTCTTCAAACATGCTAGCTTCATTATAACATAAATTACGTATCACTGGTACGAAACACGACCATTACGTTAAGGTCAAAGGCTACGTGCCTTGTACTATCAAAGTCTTTGAGGCGCTATACCTCGCGTTGCGTAAGAATGCCTTGCCAGAGCCGTGTCACAGCTCCGTAGCCTTCCGCTGCGGTTCATCACAAGATGAAACGAAGTATAAACGTAAAAAGAAACTGAGGCGGGTTACGGACAGAGGATGCCGCCGCGCACGATCGAGCTTACCTCGAGCCCTTTAAACAATTCGACCCCCTTCCCTGCCCCCCCCCCCCAACATTGATTCTACTCTACCCTCCATGGGTAGTAGCCGCGAGAACAGGGAATCCGGTGTATCATTGTCGCCAAACAATGAACCCGGAGCACGCCATCCGCGACCGGCGCATGGAAGAAAGCAAGCGGCGTGTCCACGGAAAGATGGAACAACGCCCTCGCCGCCCCTCCAATCTTCCTATCCAAATAGTGAAGGAAACCCTTCGATGGTCAGCATATCACTAGGTCGTAGATTAACAGTGGCATTAAGTAAAACAACTAAATGTTTAACTTCTACTGTGACTTGAGCGGTGTGAAACCAGCCTTGATATTATCTTCTCAAAATCTACACAATCGCACCTAATTTCGGCGGAGGTAATAAAGGGGCACGGACAGGTCCAAATTAGAATATTATTATTATTATTTTATTATTTGAAACGACTGAAAACGATGCGTGGACATTACTCTCAAAATTCGAAACTTGTGAGCGCACTATTTGTGAAGTAAACAAACTTTTCCAAAAGCCGAATTTGAAGTTCCCGCGCGATCCGCGCCAGTACAGTGACGTCGAAGATTGAGTCGTCCTGCAACTCGAGTTTCTCTCGCACCTCCGTCCCGGCCCGAAGTGCCATGTTTGCACGCGTCCCGCAATCGACCGCTCGCCTCCGTGTGCGGCTTATCGCTGTAAGCAGTCGAGGCTTCACTTTCCACACTCTAAAAAAAAAGCAAGTATCACCTTACACCCCTTTGCCGCACATAATACACCCCAAAACTTCATTTCGACGTACGGCGCCTTGTAGTCGAACAGGGGCTCCAAATTTTACGAGGGGCTTGACAACGGTGCGACATAACTTATTAAATTGCTAAAGTACGTATCAAAGACCAAAGAAAGAAAACACCGAGTTTTTGCAGTAGGGCCAAGAAAACTCCGATCATCTTTTTTGTAGTCAATAATACGTACATTAGTTGACTTAATAAGTTGTACCACATGACTATTAAGCCCCTCGTAAAATTTGGCGCCGCCTGTTCGATTATAGGTCGCTGTACGTCAAATTGAAGTTTTGGGGTGTATTATATGGGACAAAGGGTGTAAGAATACACCCTTTTTTTTCTGTGAGTGAAGTTTGAATTTCTTTATGGCCCTTTTAGCGATCTCTAAATTCTTTGAAATGGTGTGAGGTCGGTTCTGCGTGAAAGGCTGCCCCGGCAGAGTCACAAGCGAAACTGCGGTACACAGACACCAAACCAGGTTGTTTTGACCGTTTGACGATTTCCGCTTCGAAGTCTGAGAGGTCGTCGGGAACCCAAAAAAGAGAACTTTGTTCGATACCCCGACTCGCCGATCATCCTCAGGGCTACATCTGCCGAGCACTGCGGCGCCGTCAAGTTTTCGGAGGGAGAATAAAAAGCCAGCAGGCGACATATCACTCCGGACTCCGATTTTCGAGATTTCAAAAAGAAGGGCGACATTGCGTTCGCCGTTGCGTTAAAAAAACATGTTTTACGAATGCCGTTCCTAAATATTATAAAATTTCGTTTACAAAGCTTCTATATTTCATAATTTTTGACGTCACAAAAAAACAAGAAGCGAGGAGGTGAGAGGAGAGAGAGAAACGCGCCAAAAATAAAAAGGTGCGCGTGCGCGTGGTAATTTTTTTTTTTGCGTTGTGGTATTTGATTTTGTGTTTATGACTCCAATTTGCATCGTTTTAGATAAAAATAAAAAAAATCTACCTTTGGGGTGTTAGTGCCTCTTTAATCTGTACACCGAGGTACTTCCCACGACCCGGAGCACCCGATCCCACACAGCGGAAAGTCCTCAAATTTAAATTGAGAAAAGTTAACCTTTTTTTTCCCCATCACCCACTAAGCTAAATACAGACGATTTCGAAGCATCAACTTCAACTCTTCTAATTTAAAGAAAATCAACAAGCGTATTTAAGAGATACCAAAGACCACGGGGCTACCTGGCGATCAAACAAGATCATTAACCATGTAATATTCACCAGCTCACCTGCACCCTTACTATTTTTTTACAAACAACATCGTCGGCAAAGGCCAACGATGCACCCTTTTGATCACCGAGCCGGACACCGAAGCTCTCAACGAGCCCTGCAACACTCCGTTTTACCTTATGTTGTACCGCAGCGAAGGCTAGAAGCGTGTGCTCATAGCGTTGGCAGCTGCCCTTGGTGCACGAGAGCGTGTGCCGCCGAGATCTGCTTTAAAGCAAGGAGCTCGCGCTTGTAGCCTTTCCTGCGGTACAACACAAGCTGAAACAGAGTATAGAAACTGGTGTAAAACGACATTAAAAAGCAGTGGCAATAGTGCATCTCCCTTAATACCCCATTGACACGACCAGCAGAATGGTACCTTTAACATAGGTCCCTTTGTAATTGGCGAATGAGCTCCGTGCTTATAAACCGCGAGCACATGCCACGCGCGTCGGGATCGCGAACTGATTAAGTACCTTTATGATCGTGTGTATGGGGTATTATACTCACCTCCCCAATCAAACTCCCTACTCACTGATCCCTGCCGTATAGCATAGTTGAATTTGTTTTAATAGAACCAATTTAAGTGCTTTTTTTACTAGCACCAAATGTTGCCAAAACGTTACTACAATGTCACGAATGTAATATAATGTAATAATAGTAATAATAGTGTTTATTTCCATCATGAGATGATGGTGGCGATCAGGAAAAAAGCTGTGAGGCACAGCTTGACGGGTTCCTGACCGCCTACAGCAGCAGCGACAGAGTGGGGAAATAATACATCAATTGAAAGAGAAACACAAATTTACAGAAAATGATCGCTATCACAACATGTTGAGCACAATACCTTAGATTATCACAATATTGACGTATAGGGCATGACGGGCAAACAAAAACAAAAACAAGCTCATAGTATTAAGAACAAAACACGGAAAAAAGAGCAATTACACTAATCATCAGTGAAAAAAGGGTGACCTCACTTCATTCAACGATAACTTGTCCCAATCAATACCTTTAGCTAAAAACAGATTAAATAATTTAGGAACAGCGTATTTCAGCGTTTGTGTGCCATAGTTTGTTCTCGGTGTGACCACCTCCCAACATTCAGCTCCGCGGGTAGGGTAACTATGAATGTGTTTCGAGAGTTGTGCAAGATTTATAAAAAAAATTTATATTTCTAATTTGCTCCACTTTTAGGCTAGTTGCAAGCCTGTAATCATATAAAGTGTGGATATTTATAACATGAAATTTTTTAAATAAGCTACCTGTATGAAAGTCAAACGGGACATCTCCCATAGCTCTAAGTGCTTTTTTTTGCAACACGTGCAGCTTTTCTAGATTAGTAAAAGTCGTTGTACCCCAAACTAAGTGGCAGTAATTTAAGTGGGAGTGGAATAGAGAATTATATAATAATAATTTTACTTTTTCTGGCAAAATATAACGATGACGATTCAACATGCCCACAGCCCGGGATAGCTTTGGAATAAGGTAATTTACATGATTTTCCCACGACATGTTCTCAGAGAAAGTAACACCTAAAAGCTTAAAGGAGTTTACTATTTCAATTTTGCTAGAATTTAAATTTAGGTCTTTTGTGATGTTTACAAGTTTATTTTTAGGACGAAAAAGCACTGCTTTTGTTTTCTTCACATTTATTTGCAACGCGTTGTTCTCACTCCATATTTCTAGTCTAGACAGAGTCAGGTTTGCCATATCAATTAAGGTATCAGCATTATTTGAACTAAAGAGTATACTTGTGTCGTCAGCGTAGTTGACAAATTTTGCATTTGGATTAATATTAGTGATATCATTAACATATATATTAAAAAGGAAAGGACCTAAAATACTACCCTGTGGTACGCCAGAAAGAATAGGTTTTATGGTGGAGGAGTTTTCATTAATACTGACATATTGCATCCGATGCCCCAGATACGACCGTATTAACTCTAAAGCGTGCCCTCGAATTCCATAATTATCTAATTTAGAAAGTAGAATTTGATGATTGAGACAGTCGAAAGCTTTAGTAAAATCTATGAATACTCCAAGGGCCATCATTTTGTTTTCAAAGCTTTGCAAAATGAATTCTTTTTGAACGAGTAAGGCAGATTCCGTAGATTTGTGCTTTCTAAAACCGTACTGCGACGCTGTTATCAAGTCATACTTATTAGAAAAGTTGGTTAATCGGGTATGAATGACTTTTTCGAGTGCCTTGGAAAACACTGGCAATATTGAGATGGGTCGGTAATTTCCCATATCATTTACGCTTCCTTTTTTATGCAACACTGAAACCTTAGCAATTTGCATTCGCTTAGGAAATACTCCTGTGGATAAAGAAATATTGAATATGTGAGTTATCACAGGTGCTAACAAATGAATCACGTGTTTTACAGGCCTTATTTGAATACCATCTACGTCACAGCTTCCACTATTTTTAAGTTGAAGAAATACACTCAACACTTCTGGTTCTACCACAGGGTCTAAAAATATCGTGTCACTGTTTCTTTTATCGCTAAAAATACCAGCATTATTTGTTGCAGACGTACTCGCAACATTTACAAAATGTTCGTTGAAAGCATTTGCCAATGAGCAACCAGTAAGTTCGGTGCCGTTATGCATAATTTTTTCAATAGAACTGGATGGGCGACCACGATGATAAAGAGAGTTCAGCTGCTTCCACATGACGTCTGCACGACCTTGTGCGGCTTTGAACATATCGAAATGATAACGCTGTCTCGCACGCCGTAGTTCTTTCGTTAGGTTGTTGCGATAGTTTTTGAATATTGATAGATCATTCTGGTTTCTTGACTTTGCGAATTTACCATATAAGATGTTTTTTGTTTTAATTTTACAAAGTAGCTCTGGAGTTATCCAAGGTTTTCTTATGCGTTTATTTGTTTTTATAAGTGTGAAGGGAAAATATGTCTTATACAAACTTAGAAATAATTCAATAAAAGTGTTGTAAGCACCATCGGCACTAAGTTCGCAAAATATATTATTCCAATTTGTCTTTGAGACAGCGATCTCGAAGGCGTCTAGTCGATCTAAAGTTATTTTTTGAATCGGTGTCCGCTTCGTTTTGCAGACCTTTTTCGGGACGTTTTTAAGAGAAATAAATATAGGGAGGTGGTCACTCAGATCGCAACCAATGACACCAGCCTTCATATATTCAACAGAGCTATTCGAAATGAACAAATCTATTAGCGTTTCCGATAAAAGCGTAACACGTGTAGGTCTATTGATAACATTTGCACAGCCATTTGCACTGATTAGCGATTCTAAAGTCCTTTTAACAGCGGTATCAGCACACATATCAATGTTAAAATCCCCACCACATATTACAATACACTTTTCTTTATTAACAAAAGCCAAAAAAGATTCAAAAAATTCAAAAAACGACTCAACATTGCCGTTTGGTGGTCTGTAAACCGCTGCAAAAATATGCTTATCATTACGTATACAGAGCATTTCGTAATCCGGAGTGATAACACTGTAATCATTTTCTAATTCACAAAGAACATACTTTGTCAGTATCGCTTAATCGTTTGGGCATATTGCTGTACGTTCTAAAACCATTTGAAGTATAACGGAAGAGAAAGGTTTTTCCTGTCACAGTGTGCGTTGTGACATTGTGTAACGTTACATTACATAGACAAATGTCCCAGAAACGTCGAACAAAGAATATTTGAGCAACGTTTAGAAATAGCCTCCCGGTAACATTTTCGCCACAATCTTGTATCAATGGTTGGCGGCAATGTTGGCCTAATGTGACGAAACGTGATACATTGTCACATCACACAGACTGGTCAAGGACACACAAAGTACCATTTAGAAACATGCGAATTATATAACTTCGTATAATTCAATGTTGGTACTTACGGAAACATTTTTATTTCTATACAAACAGAGAGAAGGCTCTAGTGCTTATTGTGATTAGCATGTTTCAAACGTGCGCTAAATTTCTTCTAAAGAGATTGCAGAAAACTATATACAACAAAAATATGTTCAAAAGGTTCATAATAAAATTGAATTTGAATTCAAACGTGAATTTTGTCATACCTTGCCATCTGCACCGGGAATATCAAACGTTTCGCATTAAAATAATATGAAGTACGCACAGTGTGAAGAGACAGTCTGCTCTATTATTACCCTTTCATAAACTTCGTCAGACTCTGCTCACTGTGTTTAGTATGAATGCGAAACGCGGGAAAGACCGCGAACGTCAAAGTACTGGCGGATGATCTCGAAGTATTTCGGACATTTTTCCACCGCTAAAAGATAAGTTAACCACCGTCATTATGTTTATATGCGGTGCTTCCACTCGTCGCGACTGTTGATGAATTTGCACCGCGCCGCCAACCCGTACTGCTAACCCATATCGCCCCTACGCAACCCGTATGCACCGCTCCTCTGGTTGTTGCTCGACGCCATGTTTGGGTTCGTCTTCTCTTTTCGGCTTTGGCTCGGATACAGGATAGGCCAAAAATCAGACTCCTTCATAAGCTCACCCCGCTTCGAAGGTCAGACGTCATAGCTATGTTGAGCGGCCATTGGCAGCCTCCATGTTTCCCCTTCAGGTACTTGACAGGCATTGGTGAGGTTTCAGCGAAGTATCGCTCCAGAAGTGAGCAACGCGCAACTTTTTTCGGAGGCATTCCACTTTTTCGATCACGTTCACACGGGGAACCTGTGTAATACTTTAGAAATGGCTTTCATTGCTGAAATACGACACTGAGACGACAAGAACATCTTCATAATTAGATATCAAGAAGTTAGGTTGCTTACAAAAAATTATTTACTTGTAAGCTAAATTCTAGCCCTATGTGGTCTCCATGCATTAGTCCATAGCAACGTCCCTAGCAACGGTTTGTTTGGACCCAGACGCCATGTTGTGACGTCATCACTTACGGGGCAATCGAACAGCATGTCTCACATTTTCAGAATTTGTCATCGATTTTGTCATTACTTTTCTTCTTTAGTAAAAAAAAAAAAAGAAAAGAAAAAAAACGAAGTGCGACGTCGGAGAGCGTTTGCAAACTGGTCGATTTAAGTTCTGCCAAAAATGAACACTTGGAAACGTCAAATGCGGGCCCCGAAACGTTTCCAGCGGACATCGATAGATCAGCGATAATATAAAAATCCAAAAGCTATTTTCCGATGGTTACACCTCGAATTTGACTAACCTAGCTGCTTTCCGAATGACGCTCCTTAATCCGGCGAATAATGCAGTGAAAGGAGCAGCGGCACGTTGTAAAAGGTATGGGATTGATTTCAGAGCTCACGTTTGAAACGAGGAATCAAAGAACACAAGTTTCTGAGGCACGCCTGGGCCCCGGGCACGCCCAGTGATGTTCCATACCGTGTCCGAGAATTCCCTTCTCGGGTAAAAATTCTCTATTTGAAGTACTTTTTCCCTGCAAAATTTTGAAATATCCCCTAATATTTCCCTTCATTTTATTACCTTTATTTTCGCATCAGCTGATTTTTGTGGTCATGCAGGCCACTATGAGCATATTTCACCACAAAAGCTGCGTGAAATCGCATGCTTAATGAGAATAAAATGTTACTGCACTACCGAAAAACGCAGTATAACTTTTCGCTATGTGGATTACGAAACTGGGATTTGCAGGTTTCCAGAAACAATTCCAGTTAGATTTCCAGTTTCATGAGTGAAAAATTATACTGGCTTTTTGGTAGGGTGGTCAGTTTATGTTTTTAATAACAAAATAATATAACCTTTAGCAGTGTTTGGTAAAGTACATCTATAAAGTACTTGGTGTAAAGTACAAAGAAAATGAGGAGGTCATGTATACTTCATAGTAAGGTAGAAAGTACATTGGGTGCAATTTACTTGAGGTAAAGTACTATAAATATCACGTACTTCCAAAGGTACAAGTACTTTACCCACAATCTTTCATGGGTGTAACCGAGGGTGAATCAGTTATTTTTCAAAATGGCGGTGAATGTTGGATTAAGATTAAGTGGCCACAGGTAGACGTCTCTCTCTCGCTGACAAACTACTTAACACCATCAACCTATACGGAAGGTATTAATAACATTTAATTAAGTCGGGTTTTAGGCGGTGCACCAGGAGCACGTCTCCCAGTCCACTTGGGTTCCTTTTATCGCGCGTGCATCGAGACCCCAAGTACAGGCTGTGCGCACGTATCCGATGCCGCCAAAAAGGAGTTCCCTAACTAAGAAACCGCCGAACACCCGCTCGCACCCTTCGCACCCTGGCGGTGCACATCCACGCCGCGATGGAAGCCCTATGCCAGCAGATACGTTGGCTAGCGATCTTGGTTCGCGACGCCCCGCAGAACACCACCTTCCCACCCCCGCCTTCTGGCGGAGTGGCCGCCTCGACCAGTACCTCCCTTCCCACGGCCGAACTTGCTACGGCCTTCACCACTGCCCTTCGGGCGGCTATTCCGAGGCGCTACCCAGACGTCCTCGTTTCACCCAGGTGGCGGAGCGTCTCACCAGCGCCACGACCGACGACGAGGAGCCCTTGTTCTCCCATTTCCAGTCCACTCCAGGACCCCCGGGAAGGTACCAAGCACGAATCCCGGAAACCGACTCCGATGACTCCGACTCCGACGTTGAGGCAGGCACGGACCGGCGCCGTGACCACTACCCCAGACATATCTGGCCCCACCACGAGCCAACAGGCTCCAGAGGCCAACGTTTGTTCACCACAACCGACCCACCAACACGCCGTGACTCCAGAAATGCTCTCCTCTTCTTGGACCGGGCAAGCCGGTCATCAAGATTCTTCGGCACAAGAGGTGTTGTGGAACTCCAACTCCTGGAAAACTTCCTGCACGTGTGGGACAGTGAACCACCCGTACGGCCATCGGCCAAACTGCGGATTTTTGACAGGATCCGCCTTCTCAACAATGTCGCCCTCTCAGGATGGCAGACAGCCCTCCAGGGCTACGCCGACCTAAGCGCTTCGTTCCTCCTCGGAGCACCGCTCCCTTCGGCAACAGCAACGGATCGTCCCAGCCGTCCCGCTGGACGAGGAAGAGGAGCCAACCAGTCTGCCAAAGGAGGAAGGGGCCGCCCTCCCCCCAAGACTTCCAAGGACCCTGACGCCGTCGAGTAGGCTCTTTGCCTCGCCAGTGCGTGCAGTTACCCAGTTTTCGCAAGAACTCATCGACAAGCTCCCCATGTGGAGCACCCAGGACTACGCTCCGCTACCCCACTCTCCGACTCCACCGCCCTCAACAGTGCCGGTGAGTCTTCCTTTGAGGCAGCTACGCTGCCCAACGTTACCCTTGCGGACCGAGTAGTCACCCACCTGAACATTGTTTTAAGACCCTCAGCCAGTCTTAGTCGCGGTAGGCGACCAGCAGATCCTTGCCGTAGTGCAAGATGTCGTCCAACCCCCCGACATCTTGTTGCATGCGATGCACTCCGCTCATATACTTTCTACCCTTCCGTCGGACTCAGACTCTTCTCAAGAGTCAACAGAATCCTCCAGCGAGGAGGAAGACGACACGTGGGCTCTTGCGGCCGATCGCATCCTAAGGTGGATACAAGACCACCGACGCCCGATGAGCCTGACTCTCAGGACGACGACGTCGCTGATGACGACGACTCCCGTGCGCCTAACTTTTTGGCGCCACCCCAGTGGCAGCCTGTCCGGCCGAGTGCCCCTACACCCTCTGTAGATTGGGATAAGACTGCCGAACTCTGCGTATACAATGCTCTGCATCTTCCGTGGTTAACAACCGCCCCCACTTCCTGAATGACTCCGAGTGCTACGCGCAGCAGTGGCTTCTATGAAGGCCTCCGGCCTCATTCGTGAAACAAAAGGAGGACCCATATACTTAAAGGGGTCATGAAACGATTTTCCTACTTCTTCCTCCTTAGCTTTAATCCTCAACTCAAATGCGAATTGTGAAATCACGTCGCCGTGACATTCTTCGGCACCGGTGCGATGACTCCTAGCTTCCACCGTGCTTTTTATGCACACCATAGAACTTGTCATTCCCCAGTGCCGATAAGTTCCGTCAGCTCACGCATTGGCCACGAACGCGACTCCGAATATTCGTCGACGGATTTATTGTTGACGAGCGCATACGTCCGAGTGACGCAGTTCTCGTGTCCAATGCGTGAGCTGGGCTCGACTTACGTCAGGCTGGCACCGCTGACGCGCTTTGGGAACCGCGGATGAATCATAGTGAAAAGGCGGAGAGCTTTCGAAAGAAAGAAGGTACAAAATAGTCCGCTATATTTTCAAATGTTCGTACCAAAAAGCTGGCTTTTGACTTTCTACCCTCTTCCTTTTGGCCAACTAAACGATATGCGATTAGTAAAGTCCCAATTTAAAATCATTTATCCCAGCTCAAAATTCGTTTCATGGCCCCTTTAAGTCCCATCCAGCTTGCGCCAAAGTCAGCGACGGAGTCGCGTTTTGTCCTAGATGCGAGTCACTTAACTCCGCATCTCCAAGCTCCATCGTTCCGCCTGGACCCACTTCCTAAGGTCCTCCTCCAGGCCAGTGGCGGTCCCAGACATTGGTTTTAGGGGGGGGGGGGGGGCGAAATTGCTGCTTAAATAACAAAAAAAGAGACATCACACTTTTTTGTGAATAAAGATTTTTTTTTATTAGTCCCACTGTTTGCAAGTCGGAAATGCGCAACATGTAAACCTTTGCTCGCAATATAGGCTGTAAAATAAAAAAAATATTGGCTGTAAAATAAAAAAAATTATAAAAAGCGATCGATTTGGGGGGGGCGGTCGCCCCCTTCGCCCCCCCCTTAGGACCGCCACTGCTCCAGGTCCCCCTTCCACCACATGCATACCTTGTAAAGGTGGACCTGGCGGAGGCCTTTTACCATGTCTCCTTGCATCCCCAGGCGCAACGATTGACCACTTTTAGACTAGACAAGGTCTATTACTCCTTCACAAGACTCCCCTTCGGTGTCAGACCCGCTCCGTTTGTCATGCAATCCTTGGCTACGGCCATCGCAAGAACTCTGCGTTCCCAGGGCCTTTGGGCCTGGGCTTACATAGATAACTTTCTCATCGCCCATAGCGATCCCGTCTTCCTAGCGCAAGCAGCACAAACGTTTGTGGCACAACTAAATGAGTGCGGCTTCCGCATAAATCCACGCGATACCCAGTTGCACCCTGCCCAGGAAATACGTTTTTTGGGTTTTTCTTTAAACACAGTCACCGACACTGTTTCTCACACCCCGCAGCGAGTCCGATCCCTCAGAGACACCCTCCGGCTCCTCGACAAACCCCAGCCCCTTGCGCGCTACCAGCGGTTGGCCGGACTGTTGTGCTTTTATTTTTCGTTGTACCGTGCCGGCTACCATGCCCTCCAACCACTATTTGACGCCGCCCAGACAGGACGCCCCCCCCCCCCCTTGACTGGTGTGTCGTCTTCAGAAAGATGTGGGACCACCTTCCCCATGCTGTTCCCCTTACCCCCCCTCCTGTACATACGTCGTTCGCCGACGTGTCGGCAACCGGACTTGAAGTGGTGACCTCAGAAGCGGCCCTGGCCATCATCAAGACCCGAGTCGCCACCTCTTCCTACGAGAGGCATTGGCGTGGCTTCTAGCAGCGCTCTCGCCCAACCAGCAACCCTCATCCACACGGACAACCTAGCCCTAAGGAAGGGTATCACGGCCGGCCACATTCGTTCGCTGCCCTGGCAGCTTTGTGTTTCCTTTTCTTTTTTGCAAACAAAGGTCAATTTGCGTGCCCGCTGGATCCCGACACATCTATACCCCGCCGACATGCCCTCACGTCTTCCACACACTTTCCGCTCACTCGCTCTTGCGATTGGTTGAGGGCATGCCGGCGGGGGAGAGGGTGAGTCCTGTTATAAAATGACAGACTCCTCCTCTCAAGGGCAGTCAGGTTTTAGGCGGTGCACCAGGAGCACGTCTGCAGTCCACTAGGGTTCCAAAACCCTAGTGGACTGGAGACCGGGCCTATAAATAAATATTTTATCGGGCTCGGGCCGGTCTAGAAAGTGGCCGGGCCTAGAAATAAATATTTTATCGGGCTCGGGCCGGGCCTAGAAAGTGGCCGGGCCTAGAAATAAATATTTTATCGGGCTCGGGCCGGGCCTAGAAAGTGGTCGGGCCTAGAAATAAATATTTTATCGGGCTCGGGCCAGGCACGGGTTGTGCCTCTATTGGGCCGGGTCGGGCCGGGCCTAGGAATTCCGGCCCGTGCAGTGCTCTAGTTCAAGCTATTCAAACTGTCCCAAAAGTTCGCTTGAAGAGAATCGAACCGGCGGAACTAGCAACGGCAGTGGTGGGAACGCGGATGGATGGATGGATGTTGGCTGTTCCCTTTAAACCGTGTGGTAGCTTGCGTCACCTAGCCTTGAATTAATTAATTCAGAAAGTTTCCTCTTTTTTTCGTTCTCTCCCGTACTTAATATTATTCTGTCTTTACCTCCCTGCAACTATCACCGGGCAAGTAGAGTTCTTTCCGGGAAACCTTTAAAACAATCCGGCAAAAAAAAAAAAAAAAAAAGAGCCGGCGAACATATATTTTTATTATTATTTTAATGTTTCACAAATAAAGTTGCATTGATGTTTCATGATTAAGAAGGAAGTAACGTTTGAAATAAATGTTCCAAAATCATTATTTGAATGTTTTATGTTTAACGTTATTTGACATGGGCGTCGGCAGGGAGGTGCAAAAGAGGCACTTGCCCCCCCCCCCCCCCCCCAAGCCAGGGTGCCTACCCCCCCCCCCCCTCCCTTCCCCAGCTCTCTCGGGTACGGGGGATCGAATGACGTCGCGCCATAGCTTTTCTAGCAAGCGGAGAAACCGAAAGCAATCCTAAAAATAAAATCCACGCACTTTTGTTTCCTTGGATCCTTCAGCAATAAACACAAAAAAGAATAAGGTCTCCCCTCGGTCAGTTGCAATCAACCGCGCCCAGCTGGCAAAAAAAAAAAAAAAAAAACGTAGGGAGGGACACTTACTTCCGAGAACACCGCAGTCCTGTGTTGTGATGAATCACAGGCATTCGGGTGAAAGTCAGTAAAATGCCCCAAAAACAGAGCGTCTTCTACACAGAGCGGGATTCTTCCAAAAAGCCCAACAGAACAAATCGGCGTAGCTACGAGTTGGAGATAGTCCGCGCTCCCCCTTCGCTCCGTCTGCGTAAGGAGTGGAGCGAGCGGGCCCCGGGGGAAGAAGGGGGGGGTAGTCTCGAATTTTGGGGGGTTTTGACCCCCCCAATCTGCTCACGCTTGTGCTCTGTTTTGTATATGTGCCTTTGGGTTTTTCTCCTCCTTTGCCCGTAGCATGTTGCGGTCATGGAAAAGGAGAAGAGGGGGTCAAAATCGGGGCCAGGCGTCCTCTTTGGACAATGAGTTCTGCGAAACGCTGTTCGCCCCATGTCAACAACGATGCTCCCCCGGGCCATAACTCACGTGAGAGAGGCGTGTCGGACCGTCCTCGTTGACACCATCGTGTTCACACACGTGACACCGTTAAATATCTGACAGGGTGCACACTTCGCTGTTGCTGGCTCTCTCTTTCTGGCCCAGTTGCTTGAAAGGGCCACATTCCGCACCCAATCCCACTTTTTTTATATAACCATGGGCTGATAGGGGTCAGGAGTGAAAATGGACATCAGAAGCTTTTTTAAACGGAAAGCTGACAGTGATAATGAGATTCCATCTTGTGCAACGAAAAAGCATGCGCCCTCAGAGCTGCGTCATGACCTACAATCTATCGATGTACCTGCTGTCTCCGTCACTCCTGAGCATCCTCCGGCTTTAAAGAGCCAGCTGAACATTGGCTTTTCCGTCAACTCGACTCTCACAGGTATGTCAAACTCGTCTTTAAAAAACCTCTGGCACGCCAAAAAAAAATTTTTTTTCATGCTATGCGTTGAAATGGCATTTCAGGACATTACAAAAAATTATTTCACTATAAAGTCGCGTAGTTGTTTTTTTTTTTTTATAAAAAATAGAAATACGAGGCCCAATTCAAAGTTCCCGCCGTGCACTGTGATGTAACAGTGTACCGCGAGGTGTCGGGGTGGTCAGAAGGGAGGCATCCATCTACGTCACTAAACGTGGGTTCACCGGAAGTCACGTGAGTTTCACTCCTCGTGCCCCTCGTGCTCTCCGCAACCGTGCCTAATAGCGGGTTCGTTTCACACGCACTGGCACCGTTCGAGTTCTCTCCCAGAATGCATCGCACTCGCAGAGTGTTGCACGGAGAACTGGACTCAAACGAACACGCCCAATGCACCGAGTGCAGAAGACTGATGCTGCCGCCATCTATGTTGTAGAAAAGGTACCAACCTCAAACCGAAACTAGCGCCTTTCTGTTCGGAGTGATGGGTGGGAATGCGAGAGTGCAGTCGCTACCAACGTTTATCTACAAACGTTGGTCGCTGCAACCTGTAGTTTATATTTGCGATGACTTCAAGCAACTCGGCTGTCGTAGAGATAGTTACAGACGGCGTAAATTTCCGCAACCAGCTGTCTACAAAGAAGCTGGTTGCGATCTCTTTGCACCCGCTTACACTGAAGAAAACTGATGATGCTGTCCGAGCAGAAGCTTGATCCGTTTGAGCATGGTATTATGCGTGAACCACCGAAAGGGTACGGCTTAAAACTAATCTGTTGGAATATCCAGCAAAACGTTTCGTGGGACTTTCGATTTCGATCGTCATTACAGGTGGATCAGATATTAGCCTTGGTGAGGGCGTCGAGAACGATAGTTTTCTCGAACAAAATACGACGGGGCAAGTTAGCTGACGTAGGTAAATGTTAAACATGATGATGTTGCCCAAGCCTCGGGTAAAGTCACTCTGTTTAGCTTTCTCTGATGCTTATTGGGCAGTCACAGGTTTCTGCTGGGGAGTTTTGTCGACAAATGTTAAATTTTTCACCCGCACACGGATGGTGATAAACATATCTCGGGGGCCGCTGATGCGTTTGTTCTGAGAATTTCTTTACACACTGGTATATTTCAGCGTCTGTACGGCAACAGAGCGACTTAAAACCTGCAAATAAAGCACGGTTTGTCAATTGCTTCCTTCATGAAATAGCAGACGCTCACAATTCAAGCTCGCATTTGATTCCGTTGCCCGCGGGACGCGATTTCTATCAGAAAATCTACTTTTTTCCCTTTCGGTTCCGCGACACATCGTAGCAGACGAACCCTCGTCGTCTGCTCCTGCTCCTCGCCGGAGCGAGGCATGACGGGATTGCATTTTGGCGCACTCCCGATTTTCTCGGTGCAGCGAGTGCATGCACGCGTGGGGTGCCAGCGCTGAAACGAACTCGGAGAGTGCAACCACTCGTGGAGTGCCGGCTGAAACGAACCCGCTCCACGCTGCGAGTGGGCACGCGTGGGCACGAGTGCCGTGAAACGAACTCGCTATAAGATTTTTTTTTTTTACTCTGCTTTTTGTACGAGCGATTGTAGAATACGAAGTTTCAGTACCACTAGCTCTTTACCGCTGCACCGTTGGTTAGTTTGCGTGCTGTAAAATTTGAGGACGAAGAGTCAGTGGATCGACGTGATGGAGGTCAATGGGCGCGTTAAGTCGGCGCTCCTTTACTCCTACTCCGACGCTCCGAGTTCCTTACTCCGAGCGCAGTAACTAAACGACGCATAGCGTGCAAGAGCGCGACACACCGAGGCTGCGTTCCAAAACTACTCGAATGGCTCCGAGTTACCCTGGCGGATTATGTCACGTGACAGCAAAAATAGAGAAACGCTGGACGCGGGTAGGTTTTCGATAACCACCTTGTAAGGTTCCGGAACCTTTTTATTTGTTGTCTTACTTCGTCTGGAGGCCCTGCGCGAACGATTTTGGGGGAGACGTGTAGGGTTCACTAGGGGATGTTTACGACCTCCGGGCGGGAGAACTTTGCGCGCGGGGCGGGAAGCCCCCTTTGCGGTGCGGGTGTCCCGTTACTCGGGAACGTCCGAGCGGGGCACCTCCCGCGCCCCGCTCGGCTGCCTGCAGCTGGGGAGGCTCCGCGGTTAAGTGTTTTTCTCTGGTCGGCGACCAGTGCCACCGCTTGGGGTTGTTTTCTTAGAGAGTCGTTTGTCGCTTCCCACTGACAAGTGTCGATCGCTCTCCTAGAAGTGTCTTGGGCGCTGTGCTTCGTCTGTCGGCACCTGTCCCTCCAGCCGGTGCTCAGAGTGCCAGGGGTGATTTGTGGTGTCTGAGGGCCAGACTCGTCTGCGCCTCCTCCGCCTGGCGCCGTCTAGCCCTGGGCTCGGAGCGCCGGATGAGAACGTTGACTCCCACGGGAAAGTGGGAAAGAGGGACAGGCTGGTGTCAATAAGAGCACAGGCGAGACAAAGCGAGGGGTCTTTGGTTCGGTACCGTTGGTGAGAAAGGAGCCGCTCTCTAACGGCGGCCAAGTCCGGGGCTCGGGTTGTCGATGTTTGTATTCCTGCATCGCGTATGTTAAATTGTCTTTTATTAAACTGTTGCGTAAACGTACCTGCGTAAATAGTTGTCTGGCCCGAACCGCTACACCACCGCCACCGTCCAACGCAAGCCATCCTCCTCCACACCATCGAGAAGGAATCAAGAACATTACTCACCTTTACCCTAGAGTAAGATCGAGTATGTTTTGGAACACGGCCAGAAACTATCGACGAGAGCGAGCTCCTTCCGACCGTGGATACGGGTGGCAGAAGCCGAAAATATTTCGAAGATCAATAATTAGGCCCGTGTGGAGCGGCAGAGTCTAAAGCAAAAGAGACGGCGACGTTATGAAGTTTCTACGAACGTTTTAATATTCCTGAAAGGTTTGAAGACTCGCTTCGTGCACATATGTGGAAAGTTACCTCGGCCGATCTATTTATTTATTGTCCATGCATGCTGTTTCGATTTAAATAAACGACACCATTCTTGAACCCGCTCGTCGACGCAGGAAACCCTCGAATTTGTCAAAGACTCCCCTGCTTCCGTCGTCGGCTCAGTCTCGCAGCGAGACGGAAGCTACGCCGATAGCGGCATACCGTCGTTAGGTGCCAGGTGGTATGCATGAACAAACCTTTCCCGCAACGCTGACTGGTGTTTCGGCTTTCCAATCTAAATATCTTTATTCGCTGCGGCTGGGCTTAGCATTCTAAGCAGGGCAGCGGTCTGACTCTTTTCATTCTAAGCAGGGCAGCGGTCTGACTATCTTTTCATCACAACTTTTCTGTCGCCGAGCTATCGGCACGCTCGTTCGATAGATCAATTCGTTTCCAGGCAAGACCACACGAACAAACCTTTTTCCTCGACGCTCAATGATGTTTCGGCTTTCAGATCGAAGTATCTTTATTCGCTGGGCTAAGCATTTTAAAAGGGAGAGACCGGTCCGAACAACTTTTCTGTCGCTGTGCTATCGGCACGCTACCGTTTGTTAGATGAATCTCGTTTTCAGGCGAGATGCACGAACGAACCTTTTTCGGAGCGCTAATTGCTGTCTTGGCTTTCAAATCAAATCGTTTTTACCTGCTGGATTAAGCACTAATCAACTGAAAAGGGGCAGCGGTCCGGCTACGAGTTTCGTCTCGACGGTCTCAGCGGCAGAGCAGCCATCTTGTTTGTTTACGTGACGTCACGGAGCGCGAAGAAGCAGGAAGAAGTCACTCGCGGACTCGCGCCGCTCGCGCTCCGAGAACTTCTCGGTGTACGAAGAGCGCGCTCGAGTGTCAGTCTCCGGTGGCACTCCTGTCTGTTAGCGCCAAACTCTCGCGCTCCGGAGCACGATGATGAAAGCGTTGCGAGTACAAGCCAGTGTACGAGTGCATGCCGTCAGTCCGATGATACAGGGCTATACTGGGCGCAAAACAGGCTATGTTAGTGCTCAATTTTGTCGGACGACAATATGCTCCGTCGACGGCTCCGGCCTCGGCCGTTACTACCGGTGCTACTGGCGGTCCTCGCAATCGTAATTCGCTGTAAGTCCCTGGAAAACTGCCCGTCCCTGTCTGAAAACCACTATTCGCCTGCACGTTTACCATACATCACGTCGTCGTCGTCGTCGTCAGCCACATGGAGTGCTAGGCCTAATGAACTACGAAAGACCCGGACGCTACTCGTCGCACTGCTGCTCTGTGCCGGCGATGTCTCCCCGAACCCCGGACCGTGTCACTGCCAACGCTGCTGTCGTCAGCTGCGCAGAGGTGTGGCTGCTCTGCGCTGCGAGGCGTGTCAAAAGTGGTTTCACAGGAAGTGCGAACAGATCACGCTGCCTTCGTACCGTCGACTCACGACGCGCGGCGACCAGTGGGAATGCGGTGCCTGCCGGCTCCCTCAATTCAGTGATGATTATTTTATGGATACACCAAACGCTCCCCCGTTCATGTCGCTCCGCAACGTCCTCCCGATTCCAGCTCATCGACGCAGCGATCCCGATTCCTTCAGCCGAGACGCTCCCGCAATCTAAACTTCTGGTCTGCAAATCTTCGCTCGATCAGAAACAAGCTCCCGGATTTCAATGCTCTGCTTGATACCTATCCAAATACCGTGTACTCGTTGTGCGAGACCTGGTTGGACTCATCCACAAGTGACGGACAAATCGCGGACACTGCCCGGTTTCATATTTTCCGCAGGGATCGGTTCGGATCCCGAGGGGTGGGGTCATGGTGCTAGTCCCTGCTCATCTCCCGTGCCGTCGACGAAGCGACCTCGAGAGTGACTCACTCGAGGCAGTCTTTGTAGAGATCAAAAACGGACGTGACCGGTTTCTGGTCTCAAGTGTTTACTGCCCCCCCGACACGCGCGATGCAGCTTACGGTGCTCTAGGGAGATCCCTCGACCTTGTTTCTGATGACCGCGCGGCATACACCAACGTCTACTTGATGGGTGACTTTAACGCGCATGTGAATTGGACCGACCCGGTCACCCCGGTCGCCCTAGACGGGACCTCGGACTGCTTACTCGAGTTGGTTGAATCTGCTGGCCTAACCCAGGTATGCCTTGAGCCCACATTCACGTCACCGTCCGGAACGATGTCGCACCTTGACCTGGTATTTGTACAGAACTCTTTTCTGGTAGTGGAGTGCGATGTCGTGGAGAATCTCCCTAGGTGCGACCACAAGGCTGTCCTTCTACGAACTTACACGTCCCTCCCACCGCACGGACCCTATGCTCGACTTGTGCACCAATACAAGAAAACGGACAGCTCGCACCTGCAGAACCTCCTACACCTTGCCCCGTGGTCCATGATTCTCAATGAAGCCACAACTGACGACATGTATGAGGCTTGGCTAGACTTTATGTCAGCCATAGAGATTGAATGCGTCCCCCAGACCCGCTCACACCAAAAGTGGAAAACCCCTTGGATAACAAAGGAGATAATCAATCTTTCAAGGCAAAAGCGGATGCTGTTTGCGAAAGCCAAAAAGAAGAACTCCCAGACTCACCTTGAAGAGGCCAAACGCCTCCAGAAGGATATAAAAAGGCTAGTCCATATAGCCCATCAGAAGTATGTAGCTGACATTGCGGCCTTGGTCTTCAAGCAGCCTAAGCGCTTTTGGGCCTATGTCAAGCGGCAGCGTAAAACATCCTTGAGCCCCTGCTTTACCCATAACAACAAACCAGTCAGTCTTCCTGCGGAAATAGCGGAGCTCTTCAGCGCCCACTTCGCCTCACTCTGGTCCAGCGGCAGCACTCCCTGGCAGCTTCATCAACTTTAGAAGAAGCACTCGAGGGAACCTCGAGCACAACCACAGGCTCCTTACCCTCTATCACCATTACAGAAAGCGACTTGGAAGATGCCCTATCAAGGCTCCACCCTTTTCAGAGCCCCGGACCAGATGCCATACATCCCTCACTCCTGAAGCTCTCAGGCCCCAACCATGGGCCAGTATTAACTAGGATGCTTCAAAAGATCATAGACGCAGGCTCTGTTCCCTCCTCATGGAAACAGGCATTCATCACCCCTGTCCACAAGGGGGTGGACTGCGCACTGACCTCATTGAGTCCTACCGCCCGATCGCCTCAACATCGGTAGTCTGCAGAACCCTGGAGCGAATTGTTAACAAGAAGATCCTGTGCCACCTTGAGGAGAACAGCATTTTGTCAAACGCCCAACATGGGTTTCGGCCCGGAAGGAGCTGCGAGACAGCACTGGGTGTCGTGGTCCACACTGCGAGTGCGTCTCTTGACAACCGCACGCCCTGTGAAGTGGTGCAACTGGATTTCGAGAAGGCATTCGACCGCATTGATCACCAACTCCTGCTTCAGAAACTCATCGAGGCAGGTATCAAGGGTTCTCTGCTCCAATGGCTGCTTAGCCTGGTCACCGGGAGGACACAGCGCGTGTTGTTCCACGGCTCTGCATCAACGTCTCGTGTTGTTCTTTCGGGGTCCCTCAGGGCAGTGTAGTTGGCCCCACCCTGTTCTCGATCTACATCAATGGGGTCACGAAAGTCCTGCGCTCCACAGCAATTTTGTACGCTGACGACCTGACACTGATTAAGCCCCTAAACTCATCTCAGTCCTACCTCGAACTTCAAGCCGACCTAGATGCTTGCCACATGTGGTCTATAAGCCACCTTCTCCCACTCAACGCTAAGAAAAGTGTGACAATGACACTCACCATAGGTACAAAGAGACCGACCCCCCGCCCCTTGTTTTGGGCTCTGTTCCCCTCCAGCGGGTCCAGAGCACTACCCTGCTGGGGGTGAGTTTCGACAACCATTTGAGCTTCGGAGGCCACATAAGGGGCATTGTGGCAAAGGCGCGTCGGTCACTAGGCTTTGTAACACATGTCACACGTGGCATGCCACCGAGCGCGTTCCGGCACCTATACACGGGATTGGTGCTACCCCACCTAGAGTTTTGCTCATCTGTGTGGAGCCCCTCCCAGAATTCCCTCAAACAAGCCCTGGAGAGTGTGCAGCGCAGGGCTGCTTACACGCTCTACAGGCGCAGTGTGTCTCGTTCCACGCTCTCACCCTACAGAGACATATCCACGACGGCCCTCCTACAGGGAGCTAACTGGCGCAGCCTTGAACACAGAAGAGACGTGGCTTCCATCCGTCTCTTCTGCAACCTGATGGGAACCCCAATGAAGCCCTCAGAAGCTCCTCGCTTCAACTCCCGCACCGGAAAGATGCAGCCTCTCCTGGCACGTACGCTACGCCACCTCGAGTCATGCTTGATGCGCGCAGCCAGGAATTGGTGCTCTCTGCCCCTGAGCTGACTGGAGACATTCCTGATGACCCTGAGGACATTAGAGCTCTCTGCCGGCAGGCCTCAAGTGTGCTTCCATAGACCTCTGCCCCCCCCCCCTCCCTCTCCCCATTTTCCGTCTGTTTGTATTCATCCGATTTTCACACCATTACGCGTTGCCATCTGTACATATTCATGACTGTTCAACCTTGTATTGTGCGGCGTCGCAGACCTCTACGGTATGGGCCATCGGCCTTTCTGCGGCGTCGCGGCTGTCCTGAGCCGGAATAAATATTATTATTATTATTATTATATTATTATTATTATTATTATTATTATTATTATTATTATTATTATTATCAAGTTTTGAAAAACAAATTTTAGAACGCTCGCAGAAATTAGAATTGCTAGCATACGAGCACGCCCGATCGCATTGCTGAAGGTTCAGACACCGAGGTTGTTGAATCATCGGATACTCTCCAGGCTAAAGATGCCTGCCGTCTAAAGAATACGAACCGGTTTGTGTACCAAGTACAAGTAAACGTCGAGCACAAAGTATGTATTTTGTCTAGAACATGAGTAGAACTTGTTTACTAGGTGCACATGCGGCCGATGTATGTCTCTCGGAAATGCATGCAGTGTGATCTCTTCTTCAGTTGCTGAAATACCGGGACAGTCCCTCACACAGCACCTTCTAGGCATTGTAGTTGATCACGTCAATTCACTGACTCCGTTTCTTCTACCTTTTACAGCAACATTAAGCGATGAAAGGCAAATAAAAGAAACCTTGTCTGCTTCGATCGCTCGTGGAGATGCGGAGAATAACAAAAATATTAAAAAAAATATTACACGCGCTCGCGGTAAGCACGATGAGGGATACAACTCACGTGACTTCCGGCGATGCCTCCCTACTGACCGCCCTGACACCTTGCGGTACACTGTTACGTCACAGTGCACGGCGGGAACCTTAAATTGGGCCTCGTATTTCTATTTTTTTATAAAAAAACTACGCAACTCTATAGTGAAAAAATGTTATTGTAATGTCCTGATATGCCATTTCAACGCCTAGCATAAAAAAATGAAAGCTGTTTACAACTCCCTGTAACACCGAATTTGAGCGCAGCTCTTGAGGAGGAGGGGAAGCCACGGGGGGGGGGGTCACGTGGCCTGGGAGTCACGTGACCCCGAGGGGGGGGGGCGAGAAAATTTTCCGCTAAATATAGTGGGAAATTTTCCGATAGATTTAGCGGGAAAATTTTCCGCTAGACTTAGCGGTTAAACGTTTCCGCTAAATTTAGCGGGAAAAATTTTCCGCTAAATTTGGCGGGGAAAAATTTCCCGCTAGATTTAGCGGGGAAAATTTTTGCGCTAAATTTAGCGGGGAAATTTTCCGCTAGATTTAGCGGGGAATATTTTCCGCTAAATTTAGCGGGAAAAATTTTCGCACTAAATTTAGCGGAAAATATTCCCGCTAAATCTAGCGGGGAAAATTTTCCGCTAAATTTAGCGGGGAAAACTTTCCCGCTAGATTTAGCGGGAGAATTTTTCGCTAGATTTAGCGGGGAATATTTTCCGCTAAATTTAGCGGGGAAATTTACCCATCATGCACCGCGCGGTTACGCCGACGGCGACGCCAACGGCGACGCCAACGCCGCTCAAGCCGGAAACGAACTCCAAAGAGCTGCGCTCTAAAATTTTTTTTGACGTGTCAGAGGCTTTTTAATTGTGGAGTATTCATGCAAAGCTGAGCTTGATCAGATATATAACAACCAATATAAAGATATGAGGGCTAAAATTTTACTCCAGTTCTGAAATGAGACAGAGCGAGCATGGCAAGCTAAGGGAACCCGCGTCGGGAAATACGGGAAGTTACAATGGCAACTAACCCTCCATCGGTAGCCCCGCCGTGCTAGCCTTCCAACACAGCTAACGCAGCTTTCAGATGTCTTCCATAGACCACAACCCGGGAAATGCTTCGAATTAATATTACGAGGGAAGACAATTTTGTGCAGAAAATTAGAGTTGTAAATTGGAATATTGGCCAACTTAGGGGTAGCTTTTAGAAACTTGTATAAACGTCAAATATTGCTAAATATGGAAATAAAAGGGTATCGTTCACTGCTGCGACAATTTATTATGTGTGCGCGTGACTTAGGTGCACTGTCTTGCTATTTTAGTGCGTAAGGTACATATATATGATGCCAATACTTGTCTATAAAAGCTTTGTGTTTTGTGTTAATTCTGAGATAATTATGAACTGAGTAGACCAATAAAACAACACAGCGCAAAGACAAGGACGAAGTAGAAGAAACTACAGTGGACCGTTTTGTTGTTTTGCCGCGTCATAGACTGAATTCCTTTTTTTCCACTGTGCCTGTACGTATATATAATGTTTTTTTTTCTTGTGTTGAAATTACTGATCCATTGTACTTTTAAAAATAATTGTTGCATAAAAAATATGTGTATCTTGCAGGCTGTAGTCAGCTCTTTCGTGTTTTACTTTGAGCCCCCCCCCCCCTTTTCATTTGAGCGCACACGCCCAAAAAGGGGCTCTCAGTTTGCCCCCCCCCCCAAGACAAAATCCTGCCGACGCCCATGGTTACATATGTGATGTTACATTAATGTTTCAATAATGAACTTGAATAGCATAATGCTATGGTGTGAGACATTTCAAATGCAAATAAATATAAAAAAAATGAAAACGATGACATTTACAAACCTTTCTTCCATTGTACATCATGACTACACCCTCATCGATTCAAAATTAGATAAAGTAACGTCATTTAAATATCTGGATATTCATCTAAGTCCTAATCTTTCGTGGTATAATTTTTATATAGATATATAGACTACATTTTTAAAAGAGCAAATCAATCTTTAGGATTTATGAGAAGACATTTGCAGGGGCGGATGCAGGAATTTCTTGAGGGGGGGGGGGGTCAGGTGTTGGTCAGCGTACCATTTGTTTAGGAACCCCCTCTCCCTCTCCCTCGTTTCACACCCTAAATTTTACAGATGCAGAAATCAAGAGGGGGGTCAGGACATCCGGACCCCCCTCTAAATCCGCCCCTGCATTTGTACATGTCAACAAAGAAACAAAACTACTAGCATACACTGCTCTAATTAGGCCAAAGTTGGAGTACGCATCTATAATTTGGGACCCGCATCAAAAGTATTTAAATGACCGGCTAGAATCACTTCAAAACAGGGCAACTCGATTCATACTCAAACAATACGCACCTGTAAGCGTCAAACAACTTAAAGCCTCAATTGGCCTACAAACTCTTCAGCAGAGAAGATATCTTGCTGGGCTATCGTATTTCCATAAGCTCTTTCACTCTTCAACTGAATTTCGCGAAATTAACGTCCTCCCCCCCCCCCCGTATTTTTCCACGTCATGATCACCCCAACATAGTTCATATTCCACTCGCAACAACTAACTTGTATCAATTTTCCCCGCTTCTGCAGGCCATAGACGACTGGAAGGGGTTGGCAAGCGAAATCGCACAGACAACAAACCATGACACGTTTGTCTCATTAATTGTTACGTGGCTCTTTATCATGACATCTATTTTGTTTTTATTTTCTAAGTTGCACGTGTAAGTTTGGTACCTTTATATTTCCATTTGTTAATTTCACCATCGCTGAGTAAGTCTTTTCTATAAGGTTCCATGTACGGTGTACCCTCTTTTAGTAGCACTTGTAAACTTCTCCTGTATTGCTTTTTACGTAATTTGAGAAATTATTACATGGCTGCAGACGCCAGCACGCGCAACGTGTTTACATTCATTTCCGGCGTTCACTACGATGCTTGGGTAATTCGAAAAAACGCAAAACGTCGTTATTGCACGTTAGAAAAGAGACACTTGTTTCACGCTAACAGAGCCCTTATCGGACTAAGTGTGTAGAGTTAGGACAGAACAGGCGGTCTCAGGATCATACTGTAGGTATGCGATGCCTCGCAAGTTATACATAAATACACGCAGATAAAGATGCAGTTCCACTTACAAAAGACCGACTTTTACTTGACTGCTAAACGAAGTAGCGTAAAAGGCGCACCAGGTGCCATATGACACAAACCAAGATTCACTGACAATTTAAAAGTTATGAGATTCAGGATTTGTTAGGACGGAAACCGTCTTTTCAAGGCCCACACGACCAGGAAAATCCTTGAAGCTATTTTTACATTCTTCATCACTTTGTAACAAGCCGAAAATTACGAAACAAATAGGACACGAAACTACTGACCAAACTTGCGTACCTTCGCTAGATATATTCAAGTTACTACAAATGTGGTTAAATCAACGAGTATCGGCCCACAAAGTTACTTGAGAAAGCATAAATTGAAAATTTTATTCTTGAAGCACAGCACAAAACACAGGAGGACCACACGAGCTTAGAAGCGGGTGCCATGCCGAATTTCGTTGCCTCCTTTTGTGAGGATCTGGTGTATATTGGCAGCACCCCTTCGCAATGGGCAAGATTGCCTAAGGGGTAATCAAGCGGGACGGTATGAGCCCTTTCTTCAAATGCGCAAAGTGCCTTCCTCCGGAAGTTTAGGAACAAAAGAACACCAGTTGCCGCAGCTAATCCCTCGGTTATGAACAGCCCTGCTTGAAAACACACTCGAGACAGACCTTCTCCTTTCGCGTCCGGTTGCAACCGTTGTTGAGGCAGACGGAGAAATATACTGAACCCTGGGGAGATAGTTTTCCTTTAGGATTGCCCTTGACTGGACGTCTTCCTCCCTTTTACGATTATCACCTGATACTCCGACATTTTATCTCTTTTGGGAGGGAAGGCTTGTTGATAAGCAAACAACATTAAATTTGGATTTAAATAAAGAGTAATTTGGTATTAGAGTAGAAGTTACTGGAGAAGTATTTAAAGTAAGCTACTAATTACCAACATAAAAATGTAATTGAAAGCGTCTAAACTACTCACGAAAAAAAATTACAATAATTTGAGTAGTGTATTTGAACTACGTACAAACTGATATCCGCATTTTATTTGCATTTCAGGCCTCTGAACACCGAACCCCTCTAATAGTGTTGTGCACCCTGCGACTCACTGACAGCTGTTAAGAGAAAAATTTTAGGATATTTTAAAAAGCTGGTAAATACGTTTTCACAAATTACGGTAAAAATGGGGGAAAAAGCGGGATCACAAGCGTAAAAGAGGCCCATGTTGGGGTTCTTTTGAGACAGGGAAAAAATAGGGGTAATAATAATTCCTAGCTTTTAACACAGTACATTTTTCCCATACTGTGGGTTTCAAAGGTTTCTAGTAAATAGTGTGTATTTCTTTTTTGTAATTTCTTACAAATACAAAGTGATAATGTATTCTCTGGATGGACACTCGTAGAGACTAACCTTAGGGTTACTTCTGCAAGTGTAAGTAAAATAGCTGCAAATGCTCTAGTCCCACTAGAGCGTCATGCTCGCAAAAACGAGCATGCTTTTGCAGCATTCTCGCTAAAGAATCTTTTGGCGGGCACTCGTAGTTATTTCACGACCACCGGGAGACTACAAGCCTGCCGGAGGTAACTTCTCGTGTATGTTGGATGTGCTTGATATCTGCCGGTTGTGGGCGGTTATGTATACCCCTTCCTCGAGTGGAGGCGATCCACGCTCTAGGGTAACGGTTTACTGCCACAGCATAATGTTTGGTCGACAAACCTCACGTCAATGTCCAGGCAGCCGGTGGGCGGCACGCAAACGTCCTCAAAAGTCGGCCTCTCGAGGTTCACATCGGTGGCCGCCATAACAGAGCATCCACCATTCACGAGTGGACTGTTGGCGGCTGGTTTGTGCGCTGCGGTCTCGGGCCAGAGATTGAAGTCATCGGACGAGAGCAGCGTCGTCGCTGCATTGTTCCTGACGGGCCGCTGTCGTCCATGGGAGGCTGCAGCTCCGGGCAGGTGCCCGGCTGCGGGGGCAATCAAAACCCCACGGCCATGAGCCAGGCAGCCGTTGTCGTTCGATCCACTGCAGCCAAGCCTCGGCTGCCATCTCCTCGTCCCTTTTGTAGCTTGTCATCTTCCCGGCAGTGCCACTGTGGGCACGAGATCGTCCACTTCAGCGACGCCAACTCGGTGCTATCGCCGACAGGGTCGGGTGGCACCAGCAGCGCACGGTGCGGTGGGAGGGAAAATAATGCGCTCCCACACGGTGTTGGTGGTTTCTGTTTATAACTTTAGTGGGACTCGGGCACGACCATCACGCCAACCAAAGGTGGATTACTTATTCGTGGAGACACTTAAAAACTGTGTCTTGCCTGACATAAACTAAAGGTGCATTAGCACCAATTCTAGGCGAACAAGTATAAATTGCTCTCTTACCCAAAAGGTGAGACCCAAAACTAGAACGGAACCTATTGGCTTATGGCAGTTGTAACTACTGAAGACGACGAAGCGCTTGTTATTTATTGCATGTGAGATGCTCCTTTTGTTTTTACAAGAGAACGCAGATTAGAACTCTTGAAACGAAAACTCGTGCTGCAGAACACCAGGGATAGTGGGCGCAATGAACACCACTTAGAAGAAAAAAGTCCCGCGCCTTTTGCCACCATATCTTATCACTACAGTAAAGGCATGCAACGCCGCCTCTCGCCAGTCGTCGTATCCGGCGCCTCTTGCAGCGTCCCATTATACAAGCACAATGGTGGTAGCCGGCGACGCCAAGACGGACGAGTCTGCCGCTTTCCGGCGACTCTCGTAAGCCTTGAGCGTGTTTGCCGCTCGAGGCGGCTCGGAGGTCCGCCAACGTTGACGTCATGCACAGGCGTTGTAGAAGTGGTGTTGGGTCACTACCCACTCCTGCCCGTTTTAGTGCAGACGAGCATCGTACCGGTGGGGGTCGTGCTGGTCTCACTGCGTGATGCACGTTAAAGTTCTAAACCTTATTAAAGCGGTAAAAGGCCCTTCTTTTGTACCTTCTACAACGTAGTCATCAACTGAAAGAGAAAAAGCTCGCAGTCTGTAGACAACTCAGAGAAATATGAATCTGAATTTTGAATTTTTTTCTAGAGATCTTAATTTGCTCTTTCTGGTGTATCTATCCCCGGCCTCCCTGTAAGGACATAGTGGCACCATTAGAAGCGTTAGACAAAACAGTCGCATCGCGGTGCGGCTTCTAGCAGTAGCATTTCGCATAGTCATGGCGTGAGCAGCGAGGCCCTAGTTTTTAACTAATGGTAGCTTGCCTGATCACAGTGCTATACAAAACCTTGAAGGTCCCAGTGGGTGCTAACTATTTTTAAACGAGACTCGAAAATGAATAACACATCCCATTTGTGCGCTGGGAAAACCAGCCGCGCTCCTCTTCATGCCCCCAGGATGCCAGCGAGTGAAGAGCTATTTGATAAAATATCAAAAATACTTCTCACGTAGATTTTATTGCTTAGTGGCACTGGTGAACGTTGTCCCGTAGTAATTTTCGGACCGTCAAACACACAAACGCTCCGTAGAGATATGTTCCAGCGCAAAGAAACAACAACAACAACAACAAAAAAAAACGGCAGTGTGCCGCGGACGTGACCGCTTACAATATTGCCGCGGACGCAGCTGACCAAGTAGGCAGCGCGCCCGTGGCCTAACGGTTATCGCGCTTGCCTTCTACGCAGAAGGCCAGGGTTCGATTCCTGGCCGCGTCTACACATTTTTGATAATGCTGTAATGTGATGTTCTGGTGAATTCGAGAACCGTCTTGCTGATTCGAGGTTAGAATGTTCCACACACCGAACCTTCTACGCCGCATGTTCCAGAAGCCCACGCGGGTACAAAAGGGGCTCCGCGTGGCAAGCCGGAGTCAGTTTCGCCCCAGCGTTCGATTCTGCTCTTTCGCCGATTTCGACGCCCGCGACGCTCTGCTGTTATCTTTTGTTTCCTTCTTATTTTTGGGCACAAGTTCGCCCCCATTAAACGTTTCAGTTTTCCAGTTATTCTTTTGTTTCCTCACTTGTCATTCGTGACATTTTGGTGGAGGTGCGGGGTACCGCATGCCCCTACCGCGTACCCCTCCGAGGGCCCGCAGTGCAAGTCCAACGCCAAGCCCACGAAGAACCAACGAAGGCACTACCGAGATCCGGTTCAGTCGTCGCACCCAAGGCCTGCAGCCGGAATTCGGACTTCTGCCGCCCAGAACCAAGCAGCCAACGAGGCCGACGATGGCAGACCAGTCGCCGACCCCCGCCGCTCCCGCCGTCGTCTACCTGCCCGCCGCTCCCCGTACGCCGACTTCCTTCCACGGTGAGATCCACGAGGATGTCGAAGACTGGATCAAGCACTACGAGCGTGTGGCGCGCCACAACGGATGGACTGCGGAGCAGTGCCTCCAGAACCTCTACTTTTCGCTGGAGGGTACTGCGAGGCATTGGTTTGAAAACCACGAAGCGTCCTTCACTACGTGGGAGTCCTGCGTCGCCGAAATGAAGCGGACGTTCCTTAACCACCACCGTCGCCAGCGAGCAGAGGACCTTCTTCAAACAAGGGTGCAGGGCCCCAACGAAAGCGTGACCAGCTTCGTAGAGGATGTCATGCGCCTATGTGCCCGAGCCTATCCGGAGGCAGCCGAGGAGAAGAAGCTTCGCGTCCTCATGCGTGGCGTGAAGGCTGAAATTTTCGGGGGCCTTGTCCGCAATCCCCCGACAACCGTCGACGGTTTTGTGGCTGAAGCCACTAACATCGAGCGCGCGCTGTTGGCCCGAGCGAGCCATTACCATCGACTCGCCGGCATGCCTGCTCCTCCAACCGTCGCCTCTTGCCGACTGGACCAGGACACCGCCGGTGTCAACGGCCTTCGGGAAATCATCCGTGACATCGTCCGAGAAGAACTCCGCAAGATGCTCCCCGCCGCGGATCGCCCATCCTCAATTTCGCTGGCCGAGGTCGTCCGAGAGGAGGTCCATCGAGCCTTCCAACCTGAGGTCCCGATCCACACGACGACGCCAGAGGAACCGACTTTGAGTTACGCCGCCATGGCCCGACGACCGCCGCAGGCTAACCGCCAGGCCACAGCGCCACCCCGACGAGACCCTCCGATGCCGCAGTATTCCCGACGCCAAGAAGATCGGGCGCACGTCCGCCCAGAACAAGCTGCGCCGCGAAAGACCGACGTGTGGAGGACGGCCGATCGACGCCCGTTGTGCTATCACTGCGGGGAAGCCGACCACATCTACCGACGATGCCCCTACCGCCAGCTGGGCCTACGAGGGTTTGCGCCTAACGACCCTCGACCGCGTCTCGGAGAGCGGCCTCGGGACATCGAGGACTACCTCCGCCGCTCTTCATCTCCTGAGTCGTCTCCCCGCCGAGGATTCCGTTCACCGTCTCCCCGACGCTCGCCATCGCCCTTCCGCCGGTCTCGCCGGGACAGCCTGTCACCCATCGCTTCCCGTCGGGAAAACTAGGCGCGGCAATGCCGGGAGGTGGTGTTGCCGAAGACGAACGGTGCCAAGATCCTCCAAGATCGTCGGAGCACTCCCACTCTAACGCCGCAACGCCGCGAAACGACGTTTCTGCAACGGTGTCGAATAACCTCAACGTTATCATCGACGGCCACGACGCGACGGCACTCGTCGACACCGGAGCAGACTACTCCGTTTTGAGTGGGAGACTCTCTCGTCGCCTTCGGAAAGTTACGACGTCGTGGGACGGACCGCAGATACGAACCGCCGGCGGACACCTGATTACACCTGTCGGCAGGTGCACTGCTCGCGTTGAGATCCACGGTGAAACCTGCCCTGTGAAGTTCGTCGTTCTTCAAGACTGTTCGAGGGACGTCATTCTCGGAATGGACTTCTTGTGTGAATACGGCGCCATCATCGACCTTGCGGAGAACAAGCTGACGCTTCGGAAACCTGTCCCATCGGCAGAAGATCCCAAAGCGACGTTAGCTGCAGTGCGAGTCCTCACCAGCCACGTCAACCTGCCGCCGCTGTCAAGTGTCTTTGTGCCCGTCGGGACCGAAGAAGCCACCTGCGGTGTAGCCCTGCTGGAAGGAAGCCTCCAACTTCTCCTAGGACGAGGGATTGGCATTGCAAGAGGCGTAACCGAGCTCCAGGATGGGCGTACACTCGCTCTTGTCACCAACTTCCGGCAAGAGTCACAGCACCTTACAAAGGGTGCAGCTGTGGGCTACGTCGAGGAAATTCAGGACTCAGCCGCTATCGCCGTGATCTCAGAAGACGCCTCTCCGACGCAGCATAAGAGAACCACGCCGTCAGATATCGACATCGACCCAACCCTCCCCTCCCCCACCGACGACAGCTGACTGACCTCCTCGCCGAGTTCAATGAGTGCTTTGCCACGTCATCAAAGGTGCGCCAGACGACGGTCGCGAAGCATCGAATAGTTACTGATGACAACGCACTTCCTGTGCATCGGCCACCGTACCGAGTCTCTGTGAAAGAAAGGGAAGCCATCCAGAAGCAAGTTCAGGAAATGCTTGATGACGACATCGTCCAGCCCTCCAACAGTCCGTGGGCTTCCCCAGTAGTCTTGGTGAAGAAGAAAGACGGAACACTGAGGTTCTGCGTGGACTACCGCCGGCTGAATGCAGTAACTAAAAAGGACGTCTATCCGCTGCCCCGCATCGACGACACCCTGGACCGGCTGCGCCACGCCCGATACTTTTCGTCGATGGACCTGAAGAGCGGGTACTGGCAGATTGAGGTCGACGAACGAGATCGTGAGAAGACGGCCTTCGTCACGCCGGACGGACTGTACGAATTTAAAGTAATGCCGTTCGGGCTGTGCACAGCGCCGGCCACCTTCCAGCGCGTTATGGACACCGTCCTTTCCGGCTTGAAATGGCAGAGCTGTCTCGTCTACCTTGACGACGTTGTGGTATTCGCGAGCGAATTCGACGAGCACCTGAGACGACTGCGAGCCGTGCTACGGGCCTTCAAGGCTGCTGGGTTGACCCTCACGCCTTCCAAGTGTCGGTTCGCCTATGGTGAGCTGAAATTCTTGGGCCACGTCGTGAGTGCTCAGGGGGTAAGCCCTGATCCTGCAAAGACGTCCGCTGTCGCCGAATTCCCCAAACCATCAGACAAAAAGGCCGTCCGAAGATTCCTTGGGCTGTGCGCCTACTACAGACGTTTTGTTCGTGACTTTGCACGGATTTCTGCACCGCTGACGCATCTGACGAAGGACGACGTGCAGTTCCAGTGGGGAGAGGAGCAAGAACAAGCGTTCGACGAACTCAAGCGAAGGCTCCAGTCACCCCCTATCCTCGGGCATTTCGATCAGTCGGCGGAGACAGAAATCCACACGGACGCCAGCAATACCGGTCTCGGTGCAGTACTCGTTCAGCGACAGGACGGGGCAGAGCGAGTAATCGCTTACGCAAGCCGGGCGCTGTCTAAGGCAGAAAAAATTATTCAACGACCGACAAAGAATGTCTTGCAGTCGTCTGGGCGATAACCAAGTTCCGCCCATACCTGTACGGGATCCCGTTCCGCGTTGTCACGGACCACCACGCTCTCTGTTGGCTCGCCAATCTCAAGGACCCGTCAGGACGCCTTGCTCGCTGGAGCCTTCGACTGCAAGAATTCGACGTGACAATTGTGCACAAGTCTGGCCGCAAGCATAATGACGCCGATTGTTTGTCAAGGGCCCCAGTCGAATATCCTGCCGACAGCACCGACGACGACGATGACGCCCGTTTTCTCGGAGCAATTACAGATACCGACATGGGAGCACTTCAACGAGACGACCCCGACCTTCGCGCCGTGATCGACCACCTCGAAGGTCAGGGAAGTTCCGTTCCGCGATTCTTGGCCCGAGACTTGTCAAGCTTCGTTCTGCGGCGAGGCGTGCTTTTCAAGAAGAACTTCGGAACCAGCAACCCTGCCTGGCTGTTGGTTGTTCCTGCCAGCTTGCGAGAAGATATTTTTCAAGCTTGCCACGACGACCCAACGGCTGGACACCTTGGCTACAGCAGGACACTCGCCCGGATTCGTGACAAGTACTACTGGCCGAGACTCCCGAAAACCGTCCATTTGTATACACGGTCGTGCCATGAGTGCCAACGACGTAAGAAGCCTCCGACGAAGCCAGCAGGACTCCTGCAGCCGATATCTGCCCCGACTACGCCTTTCCAGCAGGTCGGAATGGATTTACTTGGGCCATTCCCAACATCGACGCAAGGAAACCGCTGGATTATCGTCGCGACCGATTATCTTACGCGATACGCCGAGACGAAAGCCCTGCCGTCGGGAACAGCGGTGGAAGTCGCCAAGTTTTTCGTCGAATCTATTCTCCTTCGACATGGCGCCCCCGAAGTCTTGATAACCGACCGAGGGTCATCGTTCTTGGCTCAGCTCACGCAAGAGATCCTTCGGCTCAGCCACACCAGCCATCGTCGGACCACCGCGTACCATCCGCAGACCAACGGGCTAACGGAGCGGCTCAACAAGACGATCGCCGACATGATCTCCATGTACGTCGACGTGGAGCACAAGACGTGGGACGAGGTATTACCATACGTCACGTTCGCCTACAACACCGCAGCTCAAGAAACAACCGGGTTTACACCATTCGAGCTGGTGCATGGCAGGAAAGTGACAACCATGCTGGACGCGATGCTGCCCCATGAGCCAGTGGAGGACGGATGCGACGATGCCCACGCGGTCAGTCAGAGAGCAGAAGAGGCACGCCAACTAGCCCGCCTTCGAATCCACGATCAACAGCGTGTCGACGCTCGCCGGTACAATCTTCGGCGCCGCGCCGTCCACTTCCAGCCCGGAGACAAGGTGTGGGTGTGGACACCGATACGGCGCCGCGGTCTCAGCGAAAAGCTTCTGAAACGCTATTTTGGACCCTACAAGATCATCCGACGCCTCGGCGATCTGAACTACGAAGTCCTTCCCGACGGAACGCGCCCATCTGCAAGACGTCAGCCGCGACCCGAGGTGGTGCACGTCGTCCGGCTGAAGCCGTATTACGAACGATAGAACTTTCCACCCTCGTCGACGAGTGAACTGTGAACTGTGAACTGCGGCTCGCGATTATGCTGTCCTTTTGCTGTGGACTTCTTTTGTTTTGTTTTTACTTTGTGCTGCATCGGGACGATGCACTTTTTCAAAGGGGGATAATGCCGCGGGCGCAGCTGACCAAGTAGGCAGCGCGCCCGTGGCCTAACGGTTATCGCGCTTGCCTTCTACGCAGAAGGCCAGGGTTCGATTCCTGGCCGCGTCTACACATTTTTGATAATGCTGTAATGTGATGTTCTGGTGAATTCGAGAACCGTCTTGCTGATTCGAGGTTAGAATGTTCCACACACCGAACCTTCTACGCCGCATGTTCCAGAAGCCCACGCGGGTACAAAAGGGGCTCCGCGTGGCAAGCCGGAGTCAGTTTCGCCCCAGCGTTCGATTCTGCTCTTTCGCCGATTTCGACGCCCGCGACGCTCTGCTGTTATCTTTTGTTTCCTTCTTATTTTTGGGCACAAGTTCGCCCCCATTAAACGTTTCAGTTTTCCAGTTATTCTTTTGTTTCCTCACTTGTCATTCGTGACAATATTTGGGGGACGTTACTGAATTCCAGCCCCGAGCACGTCCTGCGAATAGAATGACCTAGGAACACACACCGATCAACGGTGGACGGAGATAAGTTTTCAAATGATTCGCTGGTGGCATACGTTTACTCTCGATCGAGGATCGTAACGTGGCGCGGAATGCGCGAGACACGGCCAGATGCAGCCGGTCGAGTCCCTAGTACTGCCATGGTATGAGCGGGCACACGTTACGCAGACGTCGTAGTTTGTGCAGCTCCAAAGCGGGATCGGCGCGAGCTCTTTCAAGAGTCGCAAGCTCTCCAAGGGTAAACATATAACCAAATGAATACAAAAACCTAACTGTTTGTTTTAGCCGTTTTCCACCAATTCATTTGCACCGTACAAAGCAATATTTGATTGCCTTGTAACTGTCATTTTAATCTTAAGTTTAAAGTGACGTTAATATCACCGCAGATAACTCTATGTAAAAAGCAGACCGAGGATCCTAAGCAAATGCAGGGCGATCGAAACATCTTCCTCGGAGGCTGTGTCCCACGGTTGGATCGATATCACCTACAAGATAAGGCCTGCGAATGGCGTCATCTTAGCGGATCACCAAACCGCCCGAAGTGGCAAACACGCTGAGGCTCGGCAAGACAGGCCATAAAGCATCAGACTTCTCCGTCTCGGCGTCACCGCGTGTTAGTGCCGCGCTCGTTGTCAGACGCTGCAATATCGTTGGTGGTGATGCTGGCGCAAGCCACGCGATGGAACATGGATCCAGGACTTACAGCGTTCTTAGCCATTAAAGAAAAAAAGTAGGGAAATACGTCACTCGATCGTTACTTGCAAATGGAAGAAACGCGTTACCGCCATACATTACCTCAAATTAGAAGGAACGCGTTACCGATCAAAAAGAAGGCCCTTTATTTTTGCGTTACTTTCTTTTAATTATGAGTTAACAAGTTTTACTGTTTTGAAGTTACAGGAATGCCTGACTGCCATCCCCACTGGAAAAACCAGTTCAAATTGGTACCAGTTTCAAACTTGATTATTGCTCCTGTTTGACCAGTTTCATAATGGTTGAACTGGTCAAGGTGGTTCGAACTGGTCGCACTGCTTAACTGGTCCTGATGGTTGAACTGGTCATGTGGTTGAAGTGGTCACACTGGTTGACTATATTTCAAGTAATATTATGTCCATGCAGAAAGTGAACATAATTATCTTTTTTGGACGGTTTCCCCTAAATACACAAGAGAAGAAAACGTAAAGAAAAGCGCAAAAAAAACATTCACATAACTTGCGTAGAAACACAAAAGTAAGTATTAAAGTGTAAATACTTTTTTAAGTCTTGGGAACAATATGTAATGTAACGGGTAACGTCACCTACGTTATCCGTTACTCGAAATAAGTAAACTAAGTACGTTACCCGTTACTGTCGTGAAAATTTACACGAGTGCGTTACGTGTTGCAGCCAAAAATGAACGCGTTGCCGATAACGTCGTTACTTTAACACTCGTTACCACCATCACTGGATTATGTTCTTTCTTCTTGGGTGGGGGGCAGGGGGGGGAGTGTAGGAGTTGTCTTCTAGGAAGCATTGGTCGGGCTTCCATGCTACCGTAATCGGAAGTTTATCGCCGACGGCTGTTACGCTTGACGCTTTGTTACCACTCGGCTTTGTCAGCCGTTAAAGCCTGCATGCACCGGGGACGTCGTAAAACTCAGCAACCCAATAAATTCTTATCTTTTTTACGCTCTGCATCACCGCAACGCAGACAGCTTACCAAAGTAATCTCTTCCTCGATTTCTAAATTGTGTTGTTATTTTCAATGCTTCTCTCGATTTGCTTATTCCTTCGTTGGTATGTCTTTGGGGTGACGTAGATCCATTCTTCTTCGAAGTCCTTAGCAAGGTATCCTCAATTACTTGCACCAAACGTAATTAAAGAAACTAAGTGCTCTCCTGGAGTGAAACCAACTATATGCTGTTAGCAAGCGTCTTACGGAGGTGAGCGACGTTTTTTGCGCGCCTAGTTATAAAACTTTGCTGACTTAGCGATTATTCTTTTCAGGAGCGAGGTGTGCTATGGAAATTTGTAGGAGCTTTGAAAACACCCAATTAAGGTTTTTGTTGCATAATACGTTTTGCCCGCTTTCCTTTGTTTAATCCTTAAAGAAAGACCGTGTAATATAAACAAAGACCACGTCATGGCGCTCTGGCGTCATGCGGGCAGCGCTCTCGGAAGTGCTCTGTTGCATCGAGGTACATCCTATCAGTGGGGCGCTCTGGAGACAGTGCTTTGCGGCAGCCGGTGCTCCCGCCTATCTTCTGGGCCTGTCTTGAATAATACGCCAGTGATGAGCTCCACCTCGTTCCTGCCGTTTACCTCGCACGGTGTGCGTTTGGACAATACAGTTACCCTTCTGCATGCGGCTTCTCGCTCTACGATGCTTGTTCTTTAATGATTCGTAGAAATTACTGACGTTAATTTCAGGTAGGCGACTGATCAGTTGAACGAATCAACCTAAAAAAGCTTATCGAGACCCAAAGTAAAAGGCACGACATTTTCAACATTTGCAAAATGTGCACCCAGAAATATTTACGGCTTTTTTTAGCGAAACAATAAACTACGCAGCGCTGAACACTCATTCTTCGGCGCAATGTAGCGCTTGTAGTCCGAACTAGGTGCCAGAGTTTCATACCTGACCATTATTTCATTAAAACGTTGTAACTGACTTTCTTCATTAGAGGTCAATTGCCCGGCCGGAAACTGGTCTGCGGTGCATGACAGGGCATAGCAAAGTCTGTGGTTTATCTGGGATTCTACGGGTGAGCCGCATGATCCTCATCACCCACAGCAAGCTGCGGTTTTGGTGGATTGCGTTTTGCCTGGTTTGTAACCGTGAAATAAGCACAAAGGTAGTTGCACCTAAGACTTCGAATTATTACCTTAGTAGACTGGAAGAATGAAATATGCTACGCAGAAAGATTGAGTGTAATGCAACTTTCAATACATTTCAAAATTACTACGTGTCTCTACTACACTTAAGAAAGAGCCTTTTTTCCTGGTTGTCGATTGTGTTTCGAAATAAAAATGCAGAAGCCTTTGGTGACCTCACTGCGTCTTAGGAAGCAATTTTGTTTCTTAAATGGGAGGAAGGGGACATAATTATTAGGGAAATAAAAATATCTATTTCATTGCACTTCAGGTAGTGCAATTCGATCGTGATGAAAGTTGACGAAATTCTAAAACGTAATCTTATATTAGGACTCAGAGAAGAAATTTCCAGTCACTGTCGAACAGTAGTCCAATCTCAAATGAGCAGATAAATATATTTCCATTACCATTGAATCTGACGCTAATAGGACAGGCTATTTAACAAAAAGACAGCATTTTTAATATGGCAATACATTTGCAAAGTCATCCGCAGTCTAACGCAAGACCTTGACTTTAGCTCAAAGAAAATTGATCGCATTAGTTTGTATAATGACGTATCCAAAATACCGTGACAAAAAATGACAATCCTTTTTTTTATTCTATATATATACATGCGCGACAAAATGACAAGCCCGAAACATCGCTTTTGGGCACGGATTTTCTTTACATATTAACCATGTCTATTTTTCGGGGGTAATAAGTTTCAGACTTTTGAGAGGCACGTTTGCTCAATCTTCATCATTCTGTCCAGTGGAATGGAAAGTATTCGGTCATTCATTCTTATATTTCACTTTATAATGAAATTCAAACAGAATCTTTTTTGATCGTTGACGAAAACCTTTTTCATTAAGGGGTTTATTTCTGTTATTTTTTATTACATAGCCTCTGTTGAGCACACGCCTACTATTTTATCACAAGCAAGATTGATAGTTTCCGCCATCCCGATATGGCCGTGATGCAGAAAAATTTTCGAGCTGTTTTAATTACTGTTATATTAACCGTACAGTTTATTAAGTATACATGAAATTTTCAGAACGATGCCAATGGCCAACGTTTATCTCAAGAACACGTGAGCGAGATGTAAAATTTTTCTATAAATGCCTTCACGAATTAATGCGTTGCCCTGATCTCACGGGAAGTATTTATGTTCCCGTTTCAACGCGTTTTTTCTTACTGAAACCATTTCAATTAGCCCCATGACCCACCCTCAACACCTGTTTTGAGACGCTCGTTTCAACTAGTATTAACGTTTTAAGAATTTCATTTTTATATATCTTGTGTGTGCCTTATTTTGTAATCTCAAAGATTGCGCCCAGGAAGCGCGCTAGAGAAACGCCCAACTTGAGCAGACGTGTGGCAAACATAAGGACCAAAATTGGGGCCAGTTATGTTTTTGCTTCATGCTGCTTATCAGTGCCAAAGTATGTTGTCTAACTAGTGCCCTACCTAGGCAATCCCAGGGCATGCCAAAGATCGGCTTTTCTTTGGTCCGCCCCAGGAGTGCGAAACTAAGTGCCATACTTGAGCCATAAATGCCTAAGTAAATCCTAAACTGGGGATGAAGTACGTGCCAAAGTTTAGCTTTTCTCCGGTCCGCCACAGGAGCGGCAAAGTTTGTGCAATACTTGAGCCATAACTCAAAATAAATCCCAATTTGAGGGTTCGGGCCATGCCAAAGTTTGGCTTTTCTCCGGTTCGCCTCAGGAGTGCCAAAGCAAGTCTCATGCTGGTGCTATAACTGCCAAAGTAAATCCTAAATTGGGGATTCCAGACGTGCCAAAAATTTTTCTGGTCCACCGCAGAAGTGCACAAAGTGTCATACTTGAGCCATAACAGCCCAACTGAAACCTAATTTGGGAATTCGGAACGTGCCCAAGTTTAGCTTTAATTCCGGTCCGCCACTGGAGGGCCATAGTAGTGTGACTTACTTGAGCCATAACTGCCAAAGTAAATCCTAATTTGGGGACTTCGGGCGTGAAAAGTTAGACTTTTCTCTGGATCGCCACAGGAGTGCCCAAGTGGGTGCCATAATTGAGCCATAACTGTCAAACTAAATCCTAATTTGGTGATTCCGGACATGCCCAATTTTGGCTTTTCTCCCGTCTGCCACAGCAGTTGCCAAAGTAAGTGCCATACTAAAGCCATAACTACCAAATTCAATCTTAATTTGGGCATTCCGGATATGTCATAGTTTGGCATATCTCTGGTTCGCCACATGAGTGTCCAACTAAAAGGCACGTGAGACGTAACTGCGGAACTAAACCATATTTTGGGAATTTCAGGCATGCCAAAATTTGGCTTTTCTTTTGTCCGCCACTGGAGTGCACAAGCAAGTGCCATACTTACCCATAACTGCAAAACAAAATATTAACTTGGGTATTCCGGGCATGCCAAAGTTTGGTTTTAGTCCGGCCCACCACTAGAGTGCCAAAGTAAGTGCCTTACTTGAGCCATAACTGCGAAAATAAATCCTAATTTGGGGACTTCGGGCATGAAAAGTTTGACTTTTTTCTCGTTCGCCACAGAAGTGCCCAAACGGGTGCCATACTTGACCCATAACTGCCAAACTAAATCCTAATATGATGATTCCGGACATGCGAAGGTTTGGCTTTTTCTCCGATCTGCCACAGCAGTGCAAATATCAGTGCCATACTTAAGCCATCACTACCAAATTAAATCTTAGTTTGGGGACGCCAGATATGCCAAACTTCGGCCTTTCTCTGGTCCGCCACATGAGTGAACAACTAAATTACACTTGAGGCGTAACTGCCTAACTAAACCCTCATTTAGAGATTTGACTCGCCAAACTTTGGCTTTTCTTTTGTCCGCCACAGGAGTGCACAAGCAAGCGCCATACTTACCCCATAACTGCAAAACAAAATCTGAACTTGGGGATTCCGGGCATGCCAAAGTTTGGCTTTGGTCCGGTCAACCACTGGAGTGCCAAAGTAAGTGCTTTACCTGAGCCATAAGCGGGAAAATATATCCTAATTTGGGGACTTCGGGCGTGAAAAGTTTTGACTTTCCTCTGGTTTGTCACAGAAGTGCCCAAGTGGGTGTCATACTTCAGCCATAACTGCCAAACTAAATCCTAATTTGGTGATTCCGGACATGCAAACGTTTGGCTTTTCACAGGTCTGCCACAGCAGTGCCAGAATAAATACCATACTTAAGCCATAACTACCAAATTAAATCTTAATTTGGGGACACTGGATATGCCAAAGTTCGGCATTTCTCTGGCCCGCCACATGAGTGAACAACTAAATTACATTTGAGACGTAGCTGCCTAACTCAAACCCTAATTTAGGGATTTCCATACGCAAAAACTTGGCTTTTCTTTTGTCCGCCACAGGGGTGCACAAGCAAGTGCCACACTTACCAAATACTGCAAAACACAATCTTAACTTGGGGATTCCGGACATGCCAAAGTTTGGCTTTGGTCTGGCACACCACTGGAGTGCCAAACGAAGTGCCTTACTTGAACCATACATGCGAAAATAATATCCTAATCTGGGGACTTCGGGTGTCAAAAGTTTGACTTTTCTCTGGTTCGTCACAGGAGTGCCCAAGTGGGTGCCATACTTGAGCTGTAACTGCCAAACTAAATCCTAATTGGGTGATTCCGAATACACCCAACGTTTGGCTTTCTCTAAGGTCTGCCACAGCAGTGGCAAAGTAAGTGCCATACTCAAGCCATAGCTACGAAAATAAAACTTAATTTGCGGAGACCTGATACGTCAAAGTTCGGCATTTCTCTGGTCTGCCACCTGACTGAACAACTAGATTACACTTGAGGCGTGACTGCCTAACTAAACCTAATTTAGGGTTTTCAGACATGCCAGAGTTTGGCTTTCTTTTTGTCCGCCACAGAAGTGCCCGAGTAAATGCCATTCTTACCCCATAACTGCAAAACAAAATCGTGACTTGAGGATTCTGGGCATGCCAAAGTTTGGCTTTTGTCAGTTTCACCACTGTAGTGCCAAAGGAAGTACCTTACTTGAGCAATAACTACAAAAGTAAATGCTACTTTGGATTGTTCGGGTGTTACAAGGTTTGACTTTCCACTGGTCCGACACAGGAGCGCCTAAGGGAGTGCCATACTTGAGCCATAACTGCAAAACTAAATCTTAATTTGGTGATTCCGGACATGCCAAAGTTTGGCTTTTCTCCAGTCTGCCACAGCAGTGCCAAAGAAAGTGCCATACTTGAACCATAACTGCCTAATTAAATCCTAATTTGTCAACTCCGGATATGCCAAAGTTTCACTTTTCTCTTGTCCGCCACATGAGTGCCCAAATAAATTACACTTGAGACGTAACTGCCTAGCTAAACCCTAATTTGGGGTTTCAGACACACCAAAGTTTGGCTTTTTTCTAGCCCGCCACAGGAGTGCCCGATTTGGTTCCATACTTGAGCCATAACTGCCAAACTAAATCATAATTTGAGTATTCCGGACATTCCAAAGTTTGGCTTTTCACGGGTCAACCACAGGAGTGCCAAGTAAGTGCCATACTTAAGCCATAGCTACAAAAGTCAATTCTAAGTTGGGGACTCGGATTTCAAAAGAATGGCTTTTCTCTGGTCCGCCAGATGAGTGCCCAAATAAATGACACTTGAGATGTAACTGCGTAACTAAACCCTAAATTGGGGATTTCAGACATGCCAAAGTTTGGCTTTTCTCTTGTCCGCGACAGGTTTCCCGATTAAGCGCCATACTTGAGCCATAACTGGAACACTAAATCCTAATTTGGAGATTCCGGACATTCTAATTGACTTCACTCCGCGCTTGAAGCTCCTCTGACAGCTACACAAGGGATGAGATAACTTGAAAGATGTGCGCAGTTTCCTGTTGCCTGCACCTTGTCCTGGTGGTGGTTCTCTTCTGCCATAAATACAATATAAAATATAATTGAAAACAAATTATAATTACAATCGTAAAACAATGTAACATCGCGTATATAATACAGTCTTCACCCAATAAATCAGACTCAAATTTTGCAATTATGCAAAACTGAAAAAGATCAGAAAAGAAATGCTTATTTCTCTTGCGACTAACGAAAGAAAAAAAGAAAAAAAAACAACAAGGAAGCTTGAAGCCTTTCGCTCGTCGTCGTGAAGGTTGGGGGATATGTACTCGACTGATGCGTTTCTTCATGCGGCTGACGTCTTCCGGGCCCGTTGATATCAGCACCGGCTCTGAGGGCAAGAACGTCAACAAGTGAATTTCGGCGGTTTCGGCGTGACATGGTAAACAGTGGAAGCTGTGCCCTCGGTGAACCAATTGGAGCGTGGGGATAAGGCACGCTAGGACTCAACTCCGATGTGGACATCGCATTCACACCAATAAAGCACATTTATCGAACTCGCTTTTGTGTGTACCATTGTATCAAAACCTTTACTCCTAATATATTCTGACAAATTTGGGGAAAATAAAAAAGGAAAGTATCTTTGAAGTAACTGTACCTGTACATAGGTCCATATTTGAGCGAGTACCTAGGTACGCACCTAGGTGCCTTTTCGTAAGAGTAGCTGTAACTGTATCTTAAGTACATTTTTTAAGTAACTTTTACAACCCTGGTCAGTGCACAGCAGCACAAACGCAAGGTCGAGAAACAAAATCGCCCCCATTTAACGGAAGTCTCGCTGTCGCCGAGCGTGCATTCGGAGAGCGTGCATTAAAACTCAGCGCAACAATTTCATCGAGTCCGATGAAGAAAACGGTCATTACCTAAAAGTTGGCACAAGTATATTCCGACCGTTTACGACGAAAAAATACGACCGCAACTGCAACGCATGGTTGTTCCACAACACTGAAGAGCGCATTTCGGAAATCGGACCTTTAAACTTGGAAAACGGTAAAAATAACGGTCCCAGTGATCATATCAGTGCGTCAGAGCGAGTCACGTGCAAAATTTTCGTCCAGACGTTTTGGTCCTATGCGTCTTATGGCGTGAGCTCACGCGTTTCACTCCGCCCGTCTAATTCACTTGAAGCGGCCGTCGTGCTCGCTCAAAGCCACACGAAAAGCCAAAAGCAGGCTGGGAGGCTCACCAAAAGGCGAGGTTGAAGGGAGATTGACAATGCAGCTAAGCCCTCTCTGCATTTTTGACTGACTGATAGTATCGCATGGAAAAAAAGAAACAAAGGTATTTCATAGCCGATACTTGGAATATCACCTTTCGTTTTGAGGGGGGGAGGGGGGGGGGGGCTCAAAGTTTGTGAGAGGAAGGAGTGCTTGGTTGGTGTTGTCGGATGCTTCAAATCACCGCGCAAAAAAATCGTCGCCGCCACGATTTCGTTTTAGGGCGAATTCCACTGGTCGTTTTGGAACGCTCCGGGATGATCTTTTCTGAAGCTCGCCTATTTCACTTGGCGATCGGGATCGAGACGGACGTGTTCCAGTCGTCGTTCTGGATGAGTTCCCCACTCCAGATCTCTATCCGGATCCGAGAATTGTCGCTCCGCTAATTTTACGCGCATTCGACGGGAAGCCAGCCTGGCCAACCCTCAGCGCGCACACGTGACTTTCATTCTAGCCGGGCAGCATCTCGCCTCGGAAGAATTCGTTATGGTCTAAGACAGGGGATATTTGCTATGACCACGCTCTAAGTTCATGCTGCGGTGTGATGCTCAACGCATTCCAGCGACTGTATCCCTCAGTCCCCGGTGAAAGACCGTCCCGTCTGACACGCGTGCCAGATTTATTTTCAGCCGTCTCTCGGGGTCCGCCAGCCGTTCTGGAAGTTTGTGTCCGTTTCTTCGAATTAGTTGCAGAGAACGCTCTGCTTTTCGTACTTAGTGGGAGAAGCTCCCGCGCTAAAAGGCAAAGACCTGAACGATGGAACTTTTCTACTGCATGCACGCATTTGTTTATTGCTTTGTTAACATTGACGTTCACATTTCTTTTTATTATTGAGTATGTAGAAACCCAGTTACAAATTCTACTCCAGACCAGCATTCAAGTTGACCGGCATCATAGGCCCATCCATGGCCGAGAGAGACACAATAAAATATTAAAATTAGCAAGAAAGGCTTGTCTCCGTGGCCTCAGTGACGATCACAAAAAGCATTGTTCATTAAACCTCAGTGATATTTATGTCCTTAATCTAAACTAAACTATTTATCCAGTTTCGTCTTAGAAATAAAGGCGCGTGCGTCCGATTATGCTCAATAAATCCAGTAGCTCAAGTGTAGATTTAATGCTTTCAAATGCTCGCTTTTCCCCCTCATTTGAAAAACAAAATCGGCTATATACTAACTGAGTAATGCAGGTTCGCATACGCCTTTTATTAGTCGTTAAACAAAGTGCTTCATGCTTTCTTTTATATCTTACGCTATTTCGTTTCTTGGTAGTCAAGCCTAATATGCGTGTAAATTTCTGCGTATATTTTTGTGTATATATGTATATACTACACCCGAACGTGTTTCTATGTGAACCTTTATCACTTTCCTGCAGTAATGCCCACGCGACGCTGCCGGTTTACCTCAATAAATGAATAACCAAATCTAAAAAAAATAAAAGCAATTCGCTTCGCTGAGCAGTTCGGAAAACGATTCTTTGACATTTCTCTTTTTCTTTTTTTTTCATTTCATAAAACAAGCAATCAATTACCTAAAACAAGTATTTAACTCACAAAAAAACTAGGAAAGGAAACAAACAACTTTGATATCTACTCAAATATCAGTAATAAACGTGTCAAACGAATGTTTCCATTCTTTTTCTCAAAACTTTCAAGGAATTTCCGATTAAACACGTACACGAAGTAAATGCCGCGTTTGGCTTTTGCTCCGCCAAGCCCCTTCATTTATTCGTCCGATACTGCCCACATGAGGGCGGGGAACTCGGAAAAGATATTCCGGTCGGAGTTCTAATTGTGACTGCGATGTGTGGCGATAAGTTACGAGGATTTACTGCAGCGAGAATCCATCCAGCGGTGAATCCAGAATCAGGCGACAGATGAAGCGCAGATAGAGACCCTCTCCACTCTCTTATGCTCCCAGAATGACCTTCGAACCAGGGGAAGAAGAATGGCTGGCCACGTCGTGCAAGCCGCCCGCGTTCTTCCTTCCTCAGACACGCAAAACTGTAACTTCCTGGCTGGAATTGGTGCAAAAGCGCCTACATTGCTTCAGAAGCTGAGCTATTGCGGAGTAGGTTAAAATAAAATAAAATGAAATAAATACGCCTTTTTTAATCTTGTGCCAAAGGGCATCGGTGCTTCGTTCTAGCTTACGTCCAGGCGCAGCGGACGCGCTAATGAAGCAACAACGGAGCAAAAGCGCAAATCACAGAGCCTTTTTTGTTCATGACTGGTTGAGAGATGATGAACACCTACAGAAAAAGGACGAACACCATGATGGTGCAACTTTTGACACTGTCTGATGATTGCTCCCACTAAACGCGTCTGCTTCGTACCACGTTGCATCTCCTTTGGCACAGTGGTGACGAGATGGTGGTCACGTGAAGTCGCATCAAGTGAAGCAGGCGTCACTTGACGTCACAGTGTGTGCCGTTACGTGACACTGTCGTCATGGATTGGTACGCAGTGTGCTTGCGTGTGGTCTGTGTTACGCGAAAGTGTGCAGCACAGTGCGCAGCGCCTCGGCTTTCGCCGTAGTTCAAATTTTAACGCATACCAAGAAACAAAATTTTTTAACATTCATATATAAAAAAAAAGGTTTCGCCTACTGTTCTAAGGAACCTCAGTGCATTCGGCATTTGATGAAACAATTTTGTTCGGGAGATGCAGGCCTCCGGCAGTTGTAATGTTCAAACATGGAGTCTCTATATGCCCACTTTTTTTTTTCATACCACTAAATATGAAAAAAAAAGAATATAGCTGCTGATTGGTTTTTTGTTGTTCCTGTCGCCATTATGATGTAACACAACCCCTAGACTGCAGGTAAGCAGTGTCAGAGTTTTGAAATGTCTGATCCTCACCAGCTGCTTTGCGCCTCTGACTTTCTATTCATGATGTCGCCTCCAGCCCGCAGATTTGTACGCGGCGCACCCAGAAAGTATGTATCATTCACGCCGAAAGTTCCGTGAGGAAATTCCCTTTCTAAGTCGCACATGCGCAGTTTGGTTTCCTCATCATCAGTCTCATTCTGACGCCATTTTGTGAGATTGAATATTCTCTGCGTGATCGTGCGGTGCAGTAATTCCTTTTAAGGCAATAGAATGACCTACCCACTGAAGTACGAACTGTAA
>JAZHYW010006318.1:0-42102 GCA_037355805.1 Ixodes ricinus
CCAGACAACACACAAAATCCCAGGGATGTCCCAAAAAGTCCCTATGTGGTCTTCACGTCCCATATCCCATTGCAGTTATCCCTAGGATATATTTGGGACAACATAATGTGGACAATCCTGAAATCTACCTCAACGGGACGATTGGGGGATGAGACTGACTTTTTATTTGCTTTACCGGTAGGTATATTTTGAAAAGGCATCTTGATATAGAAATTAACTTTGACACAAAAGAAGCCATCTTAGACCTTATTTTGCCAGAGTTTGGCGACGCGTTCGAAGCTCATCCAGGCTCATCGAGATCGAAATTGGTCTTGGACGACTGAATCCAGGGTTCTGCAGCACGATCGTTTTCGCTCCACGCGCATCCGAGCTGAGACGCGCCGACCAACGTTGCGCCGACGCACCGCTCTTGGAAAGGGGGGAGGAGAATTATCCTTCCCTCTCCCTCCCACGCTCTCCTCCCCGTTCCTCAAAAGAAAAAGAAAGTAAAGGGGCGACAAGACCCTGCAACGATATAAAGAAAAAAAAATATTATACAATATTATAAAAAAACAATATATATATATATAGTGTGTGTGTGTGTGTGTGTGTGTTTACGAAATTTGTATTTATATAAACTGAATTGAGGGGCGTGGAATCCTGGCAACCTTGTCGATAGCCACCACAAGTCATTCGGTTCGAAAGCCACGATCCAATCCAATCCAATCGGAACTTTTCCCTCTTTTTGTTTTTATAGCTGTTTCGCGGAGTTTTTTTAGGGAGGCCTTGTAGGTACTACAACGGGTTTGCTATCAAGAGGAGCAGCGACATGGAAATGGAAGGTAATCGTACGTTTATGTTCAATCATTTCCGTGCAGTGCGAAGCTTATTTTCAATCCTATCAAATAGAATGTTTCCGCTTTAGGAGCGCTTGTGTTAGGACTATCATACGTCCAACTTCAATTGATGGCGGCAACTCCTTGAACGTGTGAACTACGCGCCTGTTTTAAAATGCATAAGCGTCCAAAAGCCACGTTTTATAAACGCGCTAGTAAAGCAGCTCGCGTAGACTTGTGCGGTATTTTGTTGGGTGATGTTGGTGACGTAGTCGTGGAAGGAAACCAAAACATTTATATGGCACAAGAAGCGGAACGGAAAGTTCCCGAAGCCGGAGAGGATTATATACCCAGCGGATTTCCGCCAGAGCAAGATCACTCATTAGATGAGTATGCGAGTTCACAGAACGCAAGTGAGGACCTACATTCCGATTATCAGGTGGCTGCATCTGTGCGCCACGATGGTTCAGGCACTTCCGAGCATCAAGGCTACGTGGTCAATGCACGTGGGCCGATTGAGCAGCAAGTCAGAGGCTGGGCCATTGACACAGCTGTGTCTCATCGCTCCCTTAACGAGCTGCTCAAAATTTTGCGCTCGCATTCTTGCTTCGCTTCTCTCCCTGGGAGTGCAAGGTCGCTTCTTAAAACACCTAGGAAGGCAGTTGTAGTGGTCATGGGAACAGGAAAGTACTGCCACTTCGGCTTGGAAGCAGGGTTGGAAGACACTCTGAAGCATGCACGTGACATACCAGACATCATTACCATCAATGTTAACATTGATGGCCTGCCCCTTACGAAAAGCACACGTGACCAGTTCTGGCCCATCCTGTGCCAGGTGAAGAACTGGGGGAAATGCGATGTCTTCCCTATTGGTGTGTACTACGGAAAGTCCAAAGCAGTGTGTTCAGAGGCTTTCCTTCGGCCTGCTGTGTTAGATATCAACCAAGTACTAAGCGAAGGTGTTGTACTGCAGGGAAAACATGTACGAGTAGAGCTCGCAGGATTGGTCTGTGACGCTCCTGCAAAATCGTATGTCCTTGGCATCAAAGGACACAATGGCTATTTTAGCTGCACCAAGTGTGAGACGGAGGGGAATTCATCAACGGCAGGATGTGCTTTCCCCAGCTTGATGCAAAGCTCAGAACAGATAAAAGTTTTCGAGATTGTGCTCAAGAAGAACATCATGTCAAGGGAACAGAGCTGAAAAAGCTTCCCATTGATTTGGTCATGCAAGTTCCTCTGGACTTTATGCATCTTGTGTGCTTAGGTGTCGTCCACAAGCTACTGAGATTATGGCTTAAGGGAAGCAACAGGTATCGCCTGGGAACAGCAGTACGAGATGCAATTTCTTTGGCTAACCTTGAAATTCAGTGCCATATCTGCTCAGACTTTGCTCGAAAGCCCAGAAGTCTTCTAGACTTGGACCGCTGGAAGGCAACGGAGTTTCGACTGCTCGTGCTGTACACAGGCCCAGTTGTGCTTTGCGCAAGGGTTCCTGAGCCATACTTTTTTAACTTCATGGTTCTGCACTCTGCAATCACAATTCTCAGCAGTCCTAGGTACTGCCGGGAGTTCGTGGACTACGCTGAAAAGTTGCTGGTCCATTTTGTGGAAAGATACATGTTTCTGTATGGGAAGGATGGAGTATCACATAATGTGCACAATCTCATCCACTTGGCCAATGATGTGAGAGTTCATGGGCCATTGCAATCATGGAGTGCATTCCCTTTGAGAATTTTATGGGATCACTGAAAGATCTCCAGAGGAAGCCCGAGAAGCCGTTAGAGCAGCTGCACAACCGTGTCATGGAGCGCCGAGGTGTTTCAACACCAAAGGATCTCAACAGTGAAAGGCATTTTTTCCTCCCACATGATAATGGGCCACTGCCTCCTGACTGTGCTAACCCTCAGTACAAAGCTGTCAATCTCCCCCACAAATTCTGCCTCAGGACACGCATGAATGACAACACTTGCATCTTAGCTGATGGAACCATCATTAGAATTCAAAACTTTGCTTTTTGCTCAGCGTCTGGCCAGGCACAAGTGATTGGCAAGCAGTTCAGGGAAACAGCTGACCTGTATACTTACCCCTGTGCTTCATCTATGCTCGGCATCGTTCTTGCCTCTGACCTCTCCGGCACCAGCTCGTGGCCACTCTCGAGCATTGTCCAGAAATGTGTTCGAATTCCTTTCAAAGGGAAACATGCGATTTTTCCTCTGGTTCATCTGCAGTAATGTTTCCCTCCATCTCATTTCTTTTTCTCATAGGTTCAAGTGGTGCTCGTTAGTTGACTGTTATTTCCATTCTTTTTTCAACCAGATGGCAAAAAGTTTGGGGTGTTCCATTTTCTTAAGGATGACTCTGTCGCTGTTGTCCATGCAAACTGGGTGAAAGGCTCCGTTTGTTTTTGGCCCAATAAGACAACAAGCAAGAAACTTCAAGCATTGACCATGGAAGGCAAGCTACCAGAGCTAGGCTGGACGGAGTTACAGTTCACTTCTCTTGGATGGTATGGTAAGTAGAATAACCTTATTTCCCTAAATGCTTGTTGTGAGATTTATAACATCAAGAGTTGATTATTGCAGACAGTTACGAGAAGGCAAGACTGAAACTTCCCATTGCTGAAGAGGGGTCCGACCTACGTAGTGACGTAGAATTAGGGCGTGGAAAAAGAAAAAGACTAGGAAGCTAGTGTCTAGCGATTCTGAAGTTGAAATCCAAGAAGGCTACATTCCTCCTAAACCACCCACACCACCCTGCCTTGGAGAAAGATCTGACCAAGCAAAGAAAAGTGAGTAGTTTGAAGACATTGCGTTCTATTTTATGAAAATTTTCCTTTCTTAGAATAATTCAATCCTTTCTTTTTTTTTTCTTTGTGGGATGCTAATGGAACTAATTACGCATATCTCTCCAGATTTTAAGCTATAGCTGTTTATTCATAAAAATAAAACATACTTAAATAAAACAGCCAAAATAAATTTTTAACGGGAGTCTGTGATGGCAACAGTCTCCTATCTCATTGGGAGAGGCAAAACTGCCGACAATATTCATCTCTGTTTCGAGTACAGTTGAAAGCCTCTAGTATGAAATAACCTGTTTAACAGAGAGGATAATCTGGTTCTACCCAGTTGTTTTAATATCTTGCCTAGGGTGATGTTTACTATCAAGAGATCTGTGTAACAAGGTGCTTTTGCAGTTCCGGACACTTGGTTGGACAGGTGTTTGACTGGATGCAGCAAGTGCTACATTTACCGGCTCATTGCTTTGCAAGGCATGCCTTTTGCACAAGCGCTGTCACTACCAATACTCATTACAGAGCATGGCGCTCATATTCATAACTTTGCTGTCTATCGTGTCATGCAGAAGTAGATCAGAGGTTTACAATAAGAGCTTGCAGTCACTGATTTTAATAGTTTAAATTGATCTGTAGAAATGGGTTTTGATAGCCCTAAAAAAACATTTTTAATATTTGGAATGTAGCTGGAGTGTTTTTGTATATTCAGGAGCCTTTTATGTTGCTGCAAGTGGTCATAACACGTGGGAAGTTCATATGAGCTGGTTCTGATGACTGACTTATTGTCAACTGCCATCATATTTTGAGCAGTTGCTATTTATCCTTTATACATCTCAGGACAGGAAGTGTACTGTACATCTCCTTAACCATATCTGACATCTAATATCAGAGCCACATGATGGTTTCCTTATCAGTTGCAAACATCATCTGGTATCGGTAAAAAATGATCGCCTGGGACTACTCGTCACACTCTCAGAAAGTAGTGTTGAATAATTTCTAGAAAGCAGAAACACATGTAGGTACATGAAAGACCTGTATGTGTCTATCTCTTTCTTTATGTGTCATCTTTTGGTTAATTAATTTAGTGTTAAGCAATAAGCTCAACTTCTCCTTATAAAATGGTCTTCCATGTTTATTTCTGATGAGCTTCGGCAGTAGCTTTGTTGTCTCGCAGACTTCTTCTATCTGATAAAATTTTCCTTATAGTATTCTTTTTTTCCAAAATCAGGCAGCCGTCTAATCTTTTCTGGACATGAAGCTGTGGTGCATTCGAGGTCACACGGGGCAGGTCGTCAGAAGGCGAAATGTATTAAACCATCAATCACATTTCTCTTTATATCTGACTTTGCATTGAACTGGGGTTTTGTATGAATATGTTTTTATTTTCCATCCGGATTTGGTAGAGTTTTATTTTCCTCTTAGCACTGCTTTTCAAATGCTGTTTATTCACATCATTTCTGCAGAGAGCCGTCCCATCTCTAACAAAGGTCAGGCACTTCGGAGGATTTCGAGATCATGCGAGCAGTCTAGCCAGGGCGTGCACGGTAACGAAGCATACTGTTCTTGTGCTAAATGACCTAATGATGTATCTTGGAGTTGTGTTCAATATTGCAAATGGGCACTGAAATTAAGTTTTAACACACCTTTACTCTGAGCCATATACTAGAAGACAGTTAATATGCTCACTTTGAGCTTTGTAGCAGAATGTGGGCATTTCATGTTTTCCTCGCGTTGTAACTATATGCTGATTGTTCTGTTAATTCATCCAATGGTATTTATTGGGGCTGTTTGAAAATGCTTACTCTACCAGCTTGCATTACTTTTGTATCAATTATGTCAACTTTTTATTTTTATGCAGGCAGCCGTCCTGTCTCACGGGAGCGCGAGTCCTCGCATGGAAGGCAGCTCAAATCCCCGGAGTGGTCCAGCCGATGGGCCCATGGTAACTAGGCACCTTTTAAGTTTCACATATAAATGATGTGCATGAATATCTGTGGCAGAGTTATAGGGGATTAAAAAATTTCAAATATGTAAAATAAAATGTCCTGCCGGATAACTGAACATCTCCCACACACCCTAAGGAGTGTTAGCAGTGTGTAGATCTTCTAGTAACATGGTTAAATTGAATTGGAGGCATGCTGTTTTTCTCAGGCAGCCGTTCAGTTTCTCGTGAGTTTGAGGAACTTCCGTGGAGGCGTTCACTCTCCCTAGGCACTCTACCCAGCAGGCACATGGTAATTCATTATTTACTGTCTTTCTGCTCATATGGTTCCTGCAGTGATGTCCAATCACTTTGTCTGAAGAGAGTAGCAGAGGTATTCTAGCTAGAACCCATGGGACCATAAGAGTTTTCTGCATTGTGCTGAAATTTCACATGCTTCTCTGCAATAGGGAGCCGCCCTTCCCATCACGAGGTAGAATCCTCACTCGGGAGGTGCTCAGCAATGTCTCCTGAGGCTCTCAGTCAGCATGTGCATGGTAATTGAACACACATGTTCTCATTTGAAAATGCTTACTCTACCAGCTTGCATTACTTTTGTAGCAATTATGTCAACTTATTTTTATGCAGGCAGCCCTCCTGTCTCACGGGAGCGCAAGTCCTCGTATGGAAGGCAGTCCAAATCACCGGAGTGGTCCAGGAGTGGGGTCCATGGTAACTAGGCACCTTACCTTTCAAGTTTCACATATAAATGATGTGAACGAATATCTGTGGCAGAGTTATAGAGGATTGAAAAAAATTTCAAATATGTACGTCATGCAGGACAAGTGAACATCTCCCACACACCCTAAGGAGTGTTAGCAATGTGCAGGTCATCTAGTAACATGGTTAAATTGAATTGGAGGCATGCTGTTTTTTCTCAGGCAGCCGTTCAGTTTCTCGTGAGTTTGAGGAACTTCCGTGGAGGCGTTCACTCTCCCCTGGGCACTCTACCCAGCAGGCACATGGTAATTCATTATTTACTGTCTTTCTGCTAATATGGTTCCTGCAGTGATGTCGAGTCACTTTGTCTGAAGAGAGTAGCAGAGGCAGAGTGTTCTAGCTAGAACCCATCGGACGATAAGAGTTTTCTGCGTTGTGCTGAAATTTCACATGCTTCTCTGCAATAGGGAGCCGCCCTTCCCATCACGAGGTAGAATCCTCACTCGGGAGGTGCTCAGCAATGTCTCCCGAGGCCCTCAATCAGCATGTGCATGGTAACTGAAAATATGTTCTCCTTCTGCTAGCATATTTGTGATGTTCTGGCATTTTATTGAAGTGCATTTTCAGACCACATCGTCTCTGTAGCAACTTGTTCATTTGACCATGTTTATTTTCTATTGCTTATTTGACCAGGCACCATATTATGTGCAGTGTATATTACACTGAGTTTAAATGCAGAAAAATTAACTGAAAGAATAAAAAGAAAAGGACGATCACAGACGACAACGTTCTTTATCTGCTAGCATGGTATGTTTCTTCCCATACTTAGCTATATTATGACTGGCAAGATGGGGAACCTGAAGTGCATTCTGAGTGCATGCTACTGATCATGTCGATGTTTTACTTCTAAGCTTTCACTTGAAAAAGTGGGTGAGTTAGCGTTGTGCTTCCCCAAATTTCTTCCCACCGAAGTTGGCATTAAAGTTGGGATACACTTGCTTGTTAAGTTTCTTTATCAGTGGTCATTGCCAGAAGTTTGTAGCACACCTGCATACTTTAGGGGGTATGAATTCCACTGTTTGAAAACTACAGTAAAGTGGTGATTTGGGCCTGTTGGTTCATAGCAATAGAAACACCGCCGGAAAATACAAGGACTAAGATGAGGGTAAACGAGGCACTCTCAACTGTATATTTTGGTAGGATCGCCTTCTCTTGTTTCCCCTTGTCTTAGTCCTTGTATTTCTAGCGCTGTTTTTCCATGGTTTTAAATACTTTTATAGCTCACTATGTATCTTAAATGGAGTTGTGTATCATTTCTCTGTCAGGCCCTGTTCCCAGCGCAGGGCGGCCGCGTGATATTACTGCTCATATGCCACCAGGGGCAATTTCGGGCCCACAATGGACAGGTAATAAATACTTCTATTTTTTTAGAAGTGAGACCTTCAATCTTCCCTGGGGCCTTGTTTCAAGCCTTTTGTATGCCATTTGTATGCCATACTCTTTTAGATTTCATGATGCAGGTGCTGAGGATGTTGCATACACTCAAGCAGAGACAACAACAGCAATCAGAACAACTGGCACTCCTTGCCAACATGCTCGACAGTGTGCTGCCTGCACCGACCGAACCTCTTGTTGTTGCTCCTTTGAAGGATTTGGAGGAATTCTTGGCTTACGAAAAAGTCCTGGCTGCAAGTGATGAAAAGAAGCTTCAACTGGTGAGATGAAATTTGTTTTAATTTCTTTGATAAAACTGACAGGGTATTTAGGCTCGCCAATATTTTTATTTGCACATTACATGTGAGAGCCCAACTACCCAGAAAACAACTCGCGGCTCGGAATTCGTTTTCTTTCCGACCGAAAACAGCCGATCGAGAACTGGCTAGTTTCAGTCACGCTCACTCTCTTCTCCGTGGCCATGTGCCGTTTTTTCATGGTTTAGACAGAACCACAAAATATAATCGAAGTCCTAGGTCATCGAAGGCACGCACACAACATTTAAAATAGAAAATAAATATGATACCCGTTTTTTGTGGCTTCTAAAAAGCTGCAAATGCGTTTGGGAGAAAAAAGTATCACAGCTACGTGACTTCTGCCACCTATCCCCTCCTCTATATTTCTTCCTGCCCAGTCCAGTTTCGGTTTCGAGCAGTTGCGTTTTTTTACTTTATTAAAAATAGATGTGACACTGTAGCAAAATATTGATCTGACACCATAATAAACCGCCTGGCAAAAAAGTAAAAAAAACAAAAAAAAATTGGGGGTTGTCACTGTTCCTTTAAAGGGGTATTCCGGCATTATTTTCGTGGTCTCTGATTTGCCTCAAAAATGGCTCAACACACCGATAGACACGGCTGTACCAGCTCCCCAAGTATTGTGTGAAAAGATGATTTTGCAAAGTTATTGAATTTTATAATTTCGTTTTCATCGTGTTTCTCAAACCGGGGGCCCCTACTGGCAACATTGAAGTGTGACGACAGAAATGGTACAAAGTGGGCAGTAAGCCATTTTCCCAACTGATTACAAGACATTTGATGGTGGGAAAAGAATGCTTGGTAGCTGATTCACTAAGGAACATGCAAAAAACACTCGAAATGCTCAGTTTAAGACTACCTGCACGACTTAAAGCTCTGTACCATTTGTGACGTCACACCACTGGAGAGCGCGCGGAAATTTGAATGTTGGTTTCGGCATCATCTTCGTTTACGGTTTTGTCGATTGCTATTTATCAACTTCAAAAAAATAAATAGCGTACCGTGAACACTAAAGTCCTGGTAGTCAGAAAATGCAATTTGTTTGAGTAGCTCAAAAAATGGCCGGGGTACCCCTTTAAGGACAAAACATATACCGGGCCCAATTTGGGGAGAAAAAAACTAGGGCCTTCAGCGACGCAAAAAATAGCTATGCATTGCAGGAAGTTGAGACTCCGCCACAGTGTGACGCTAGCGGTGCTGATAGAATTCGAATGTTTGAGAATGTGATATTACTTGGATCAAAAGAAATTGAGAAAAAAAAACAAATTTCTTTTTGAGTGACGCCCACTAAGCGTACCACAACGAAAGAAACCCTTCTTTTGTTTCCTTTTGATAAGCCCTCTCATCAAAATAAGCTCCACAGGGGCCAAAATAACTTATCTTTTTTGAAAAAAGGCCGAGTGTACATGCGCTTGTGAAGAAGTGTTTCTTTCCCGTATCTTTTGATTTAGGGACATTCGGGCAGAGTTTCACCTTCCTGCAATGCAGAGTTAATTTTTGCGCCACTGAAGACCCTGGTATTCCTCTCTTATTCAGGCCCGACTGTCTGATGTTCTATTCCAGAAAAGGTACATCAAAATAATTGGCGGGGACGATGCAAAGGAAAAAACTTCCCGAATACTTAAGAAGCTTCTGACTTACGACATAGGAGTGGCCTTCACTTGGTATGGTACAAAAGACAAGAGGAGATTCTGTGACCTGCAGTTCTGTCAGCTGATGTGTGGTAAGCACTTCAAAGGGCTCATGATATTTTGTAGAAATAATATTAACTGTACAGCTTTGTTTTCAAGGTACAGTATAGGTGATGTCGTACTAATACCTTACTGTCCTTCTAAATCAAGAGTGCTAAGTCACTAACACACAGCTCCTGGTACCGAGCTTCATATCAGTTAAACTGACTATAAATTTGGTTTACGAAGCATTGAATAAGGCAGATAATTGAATTTACTTTATTCAATTTTATGTAATGGACCATTTTCAAAAATCCCAAAAGGCATGCGAGGAGTGGAAGTATTTTCAGGAACGTCGTGTGTGTGCCCTCAGTCCCTCTCGCTGTTTCCATCCCATGACACTGTTGGTCATGCTGCATTCCCAAAGGAGGAGAATGCAAAAGTGTGGGAGCTGTATAAGCCCTTTTCTATGATAGCTCTTAATGCCACTGGAAGGCACTTCATGTTTTACTAATGCTCTATGGGGATGTAATGTGGGAAAGGAAAACATGCACAAGAGAAAGCCTCACATCTGAGCAAACCTAAAGCACCCTTTTCTAGTCGTGTCATATATTCATATTTAGTGCTGCGTCAAACCTATGAATGTTTTTCCAGGTGATAAATGGTAAGATCGTATGCCGCATGTCACAAATAATTCGCTTAAATTAAAAAAAAAAGTTGAGTGCTCTATGCAAGTTAAGCATACTGTCTGTTATTAGCAAGCATCTGGCTAGAGTTGCAGTGTTTGAGTATGAAGCGTTTTATAATGCAGCAACCTTTGAACTTTGAAGAATTGTGTCTCATACGTTTCACGTACGCAACACAGTTGCTCAGCAATTTGTCATATTTTTTAAGTAAGCCAAATTAATTAGTTGAGGCTAATTAGATAACTTTTTAAATATTTACTTAGGAGCTGAAATGTCAATTGGAAAGTTTTAAAGCACCTTGAGATATTTGCACCATGATGCATATGCATGCTTCTGTTTATATGTAAAGAAATGCCGCAAGATTTTAGAAGAGTCCATGATTAAGGGGGCACATTGTCGTGGTATTTTGTAATATTTTACAGGTCAGTAAAATAAAGTATGTGAACTGTATCACATTGCAGTCATGTAATTCCAATGCTTCTTAATGCACTTTGCAAGTTTCACACTGACACCTCGGTTCTCAAATAAGTATTAATGTGAAACGTTCTATGGTTCTACACTCTTAACATGCGGTATACTGTGTAACCGCAAGCTCGAAGCTGATTGGTCGGGACAAGTCGCATGGTATAGCTGGTGGAGACGAGGAAAGCTTGACGCTGATTGGATAATCACGTGGTCAACCGGCTAGACGTGGTGTAGCCGGTGCAGAGGAGGACAGGGCGTTTCAGAGTTAAAGGGACGGTCGCCGCCTGGGCTTGAACCCATGGCAGCAACGTAAGCCGAGTGTGCTTCCATCCGACATTGCAATGCTTGCAGGAGATACACGAAAGCACGGAAAGCTTGCGAGAAGGCTAACTAAAGCGAAAAAGAAATGAGTCCTTAACTTCAGCACTAAGCCATTCAGCCCAAGCAAGAGCCAGCGAAACATTTCACATAACCGCTTCACAATTTCCTAGCAATTTGCCAGTTTCTTAATGAGTTAGCTAATTACTCTTAAGTAAGGAATTATTTCTGCTTAATTATAAATTACTGGAACTCTCACAAGATGCTTTCTAGCATCGTGCAGTTCGTTTCATTTTTGTAGGGCACACCATTTTGGACACCTGAATATACTTGCTGTACTGAGCAGTAGCTTGCACCTTTAAGCAGCCAATGCTTCCTAGACAAATGTCACTTCTACTATTAATGCGAATAGCATTCTTTGGATATTAATGCGAATATTAATGCGAATAGCATTCTTTGGATACTTCACGCACTTTTCGTCTATGTATCTATCTATCTATCTATCTATCTGGCTATCTAACCTCTTACGCCGCGGGTCGATAAATAAATAAAAAAGACCGGCGCCGGCTGGGATTCGAACCGTTGACCCTTTGATCAGCAGGCAGACGCGCTAACCACAGAGCTATGAAGGCAGTCATTCACCGCACTCTAAACATTTGTTTATATCTTGACCATAGGACGCGCTATTGCAGTGCTGTCACAGCTACCGGTGCGCGCGCGTTCCATGCACGAGGGCTAGCTCACCCTCTCCCTCTAGCTCACCCTCTCCCGCGCTCGGGAGACCTCTAGCTCAGCCTCACGAGAGCGGAATGAGCCCTCGTGCATGGAACGCGCGCGCACCGGTAGCTGTGACAGCGCTGTAAGCGCGTCCTATGGTAAAGATATAAACAACCGTTTAGAGTACCGTTGGTTGAGACTAGCTGAGACGCCAGAAAGTCTGGTCGGTACCATTTTGAGTGTTTGTGCGTATGGCGCGTGCTTTGCTCGCCTTCCTAAGTGACACAAACGCACGTGCTGGGCTGCGGAGATCGTGCGCAGGGCTGTGAAAGTGTCAACAAATTTAGAATCGCCTCAAGAGTGGGCTGGCGTATCTAGAGTGTGCCGGCCACCTGACGAACGCGCATAACTCCGCACCGTTTGATGCTATTCGCATTAACGTAGATAATCATTCCCAAAGGATGGGTTCTGCTGATTTTTTTTACTTAAATTGCCTTATATAAAATATATATCTTACAGGTGGCTTAACAGAACAACAAAACAAGAAAGAAGCAGAAGTCACTCTGAAAGATATTGAGAAAACAACAATGACATGGCTGCGCCATGCCAAAGAGCGCCTGGACAACTGCCAGAAAAGGTAAGCAGGCATACGATTAGGCTGCATGTGAAGGCTGATAGGCAAGTAATATCAGTACTGTAGAACTTTAATACAGCAGTTGCAAACATTTTACAAAGAACGAAACATTGTAAATTTGCCAAAATGTCAACACTGCAGTTGTTATTCAACTGCAGTGTAAAAAAATTGCTTAACATTGAGATATCAAGTCACTTCTGTCTACATTAAAGGGATGCTGAACCCAAATTGAGATTTCCCTTAACTATGCAGTAGAAGCAGCAGTCAACGACTGGTGCTTCTACTGCATAGTGGAAGACTGAATCCCTCCTGCTTCCTGACATTAACGTATTGCACTCGAATTAACCTTCACTCCTCCCCTGGCTTAGCAGAACTCCTTGTGCCTTGGCTGCAGAGTAGTGGAGGTTAGGAAAGATGTGACATCATGAAGATAGTTTTTATAAATGCTCACAATGCAAATCTTGTGTTCACAATTTTATTCTTTCTGCATTTTTTTTATTCAAATAGCATAATTTAGGGAACACACAAGCACTTTGCTACTACATATACTCACAGCTCAAGTTTGGGTTCAGCATAATTTTAAACTCGTCTCGTGGTGCAGGGTTTCTGAAGCCATGATTGTTTCCACGTGGAAGAGCTAGCACAACTTAGTGAATATGTATGCTCATAGATGTGTTCTACTTGCCTTGTAGGGGAGCTGCACAGATGGCGCACCCAGAGGAAGATGAGGATGACTGAAATCTGGAATTGTTTTCTTTCCAAGTGAAGATGTGCTGTTATTTTAATGAACAGTTCCTTAAGCCTCGTTCAGGTGCCAACTAGTCAATAATTTATTTGTCTTATAAAACAGACTACTTTATTTTTATGAACAGTTGCAGTCTGGAATTTTTTTTTAGTTCTCTATAGAGGTGGTTTTATTTTTATGAACAGTTGCTTCAACCTTTTTCTTTAAGCTTTGTTAAGTCACTAACGAGTCATTTATATCTTTGTTATCAGACTATTTTATTTTTATCAACAGTTGCTTAAGGCTTCTTGGATAAACCATCATGAAACCACTTACAACTAGTCTCTTTTTCTTGTGAAAGCAGACTATTTTCTTATAAAAGCAAAAGTATGTTTGTAACACGATTTTATGATCCAGTGTTAGTGTTCTTACAATAAAATTTAAAAGCTGCCTTACCTTTGCATACCAACATAAGCTCTCTTTGATTGGCATGACTGCTTGAGAAGTTTGCATCTCAAATTTGATAGGTACTTCGTTTTAAAACATTTTTTGGAACATTAGTGGGTGAGATTGAGTAAGTGCACTTCAGACAGCTTTCATGACCACTGCGAACTATTTGCAGAGCACAAGTTCGTTGGCTTCTTTTGCAGGGTTTGTGATGAAGCCAGAACGCCGAGCTCCGATTGGTTCTGAATGAAGAATAGGGGTAGACCTCAAGGCGGCTTGCTTTGAGGTCTACCCACGATCCTTCCATCGGAGCCAATTGGAGCTCGGCGTCTTTCTGATGTCACTGCAACTCCTGCGCAAGAAGCAGACAACTTGTTCTCCGCATGGGTTGCATCAACTGCCGTGATGGAAGGTGCCTAAAGCACGCATTCATTATGCTCAACTTATGAAAGTACTGGATGTTCATGAGAAGTGAGAACTGTTTTTCTCGCCACAGAAATAAGCTTATTCCATTCAGCTTGCCCAAATGTAGTACTAGTGACTGGGACCGGATGCCAATATCAGTGCCTACCGTTACTTGATCCAAAAATTTTAGACAATCTTTCGAAGCTTTCAACGAGGAATTTGCAGTTAACAGGACCTTTTAATTTACAGATGAATAGCACCTCCTACTGAAGAAAGCCATAATTGTTTTTTCAATATTTAAAAGATTTGCATATATATATATCGAACCAGATAACAGTAAGCCTTTAATCTTTGGCGTCTGGTTCCAACCGCTAGTGCTACATTTACTCGAAAACCGAGCGTCCTGCGATGCACAGTTTATTTTTGTGGCGAGGAAAATACTTCCTATGAATACCCGGTATAGCAAGCTAAAAAAATGCAATGTCCCCTCTAGATCCCAGGCAGGATTTGGTGTCCCTAGTGAGTCCTACTGCCATCCCAAAAAGGACCTGCGGGATGTCGGCAGGATGTCCATGGGAGCTTCTAGTCCCATTCATTAGAGTCTCATTTGGGATGCTTTTGGGAAATTTGCGGGAGCTCCCAGGGACACCCTTCTCATCCTGAAGGTGACGTCCTTTGGGCATCCTTCGGACAAATGTGTGTCGTCTGGGAGACTCCATGCCCATTAGTCTCGACACCGTGCACTAAAATATTAAAGCCAATATCTTGGTGAGAAGGTTGAATCAATGACTCCAAGTTGTAGTTGGGAATCTTGAAGCATACTAGTTACGGTCCGCTTTATAGCGCCTAACCTCCATGTCATGCGCATCATCATACAGGCAATGGGGGATGGCCGTCAGTTTCTGGCGGTACTGCACGGAATTAAACGCGCAGTGGATTCACCGCAGCTAGCAGACCTTCATAAGAAGATCGTCGATGAAGAGGACGCGGAACAGGCTCCTGTGAAGCCTGACAGCCGGAGGATTGTGTCTGGTTAATGTCGTCCTAAAACGTTTTGTGTGGTGTTTCCTGCTATTCAGGGACAGGTGTTAATCTGTCTTTGCTGAGCGCCCTCCACCACCTCGGCTACCCGTACCTCGACAGGTGAATGGTGAGCACCAGAGTACGAAGCTCTAAGGGAGCAGGACTACGATTCTATGCTGAAATCGCCAAGTCCATTTAGTGTTATTTTAATATTTTCTCTCGGGCCTACCTCCATGCAGCAAGCAACAGAAAGGTATCCGGGTCCCGCTCTGCATCGTGCTTCCAGCACTCCTCTACAAGATGAATCCGAACCCTATTGCGTGGGAGGACTCTGCTGACCGGTGAGGAGACTCCCGGCTCCAGCCACCAGCAATGATCTTGTGAGACTCCAGCTCGAGGTGCTGCCGGTCAAGGTGTGGTTGGAGGCGAAGGAAATTTTCGTGCCCTGATCAATGAACTGTAAGCTTTGTGCGGCGAGTGAAACTCTGCGACACGTTTTTGTAGAATGCACAAACGCCCGAGAATTTTGGGACGAGTTGCGCGTGGTGGTCCTGATAGATGTTCACAATAAATTTAATTATTTCAAGCACCTGGACCTTCGCGCTACGGAGAGCATGGACATAGCCCAGGCAATAGTACTGCTTGGGCTATTCGCCATTTGGTTGGTTCGTACTGCCATGGTGGAGTGTCACACTGATGCCACGCGAGCGTGGGACTACTTCACGTCAAGGCTCAGGTGGCTTCGCTCTATCGCGGTGAGAGACTGGCGACCTGCAAGTTTGGACGAGCGGGAAGCGGAATCGCAGCGGAAGGCATGGCGATCCCGAGTCTGGTGCGTCCGCCTGCGCGTTGGCAGGAGCGTGCTGAACTGAGGTTCGCCGCGTCTCTTTCATCTCGGGGGTGGTGCGGGCAGGGCCGGATTAAGATACGGACTAGGGGGCTGCAGCCCAGGGTCACAGGCTGCCAGGAGACCCCGCGCTAGTCTTCGGAAATTAAAAAAAAATATTTGCTAGAGGTTTCAGTTTAGAGCAGCACCAACCTAAAGCAGGAGCGAAATTCAGAGAGCCTCTAGGCCCTGGCTTTCTGGCGTTGCCCCCCCCCCCCCCCCCTCGAAAACAAAAACGGGGAATAAGGATGCAATACAGGTCCGCTTCTGGAGACGAGCTCGTGTAAGATGCTTCTAATTCAAACCGGACTAAAGGACGGCCACGTAGTTCTTTATTGCACGCTCCGTACACGCGTTTTACGGACAACGGTAGGTAGGAAGATAAGCAAGTGTTGCCGAGTACTACACGAGCAACAAACATGTGATACATTATTTTTTTTCGGTCTTTTAGCGTAGACGATATAAAAAAGTTTCCACCAAAATGACAAGTTTAAAACAAACAAAAAGAAGTGTTGGTGACCTTTCTGAAGTCATTTTTAACCACTAACAGGTGTCTCAAGGAGCCGACACTTGATATATCTCCAAAAAGGCTTTCGAGAAGCAGCGACCGCAAGCAACTGCTCCGGAGCTGTGTCAGACCTGCCAGTGTGAGACAACACTTTTTCTGCCGTCGAGTGATATGGTCGCTGCAAATGTTTTACGAGCCTCTGAGGTATGACCTATCAAAGACGATTCACACACTTGCGTCGAGTCTGGCCGCGTGCAACTGCAACGGCCTGCGACGTACGGGTTGCTATGGCGACACTTACGACGAGCCAAGGGGAGGCGCGGTGCTGCAGGACGCAACGCAGCGCAACACGGTCGACTCAAATGTGTGAACAAGCTTTTACTCTTAGCTTTTAGTAATACGTCCAAATGGCTGCGAAGTTCTAAATTACCGAAATTACAAGAAACAAAACCCCTTCCAAAACTAATTAAAACAACCAATGGAAACAGACAGCATGTAGGAGAGGAATCTGAAAATATCTCCTGGATGTTCATGGCAAATGCTTGTGAGTGTGCCCAAATGACAGTGGTTGCTATATTACAATCGCATTGAGTCTCAATTTTTACCTTCAATATTTGAATGCAGAAGTATCTTAGTTTGGAACCCGATAGTAATTAGAAGATGGTGGAAAAGCGGTCTCGAGATCCTTGAACACTTTAGCCCCAAAAATTACTTTGTTGTCTTTGTTGCTTTACTGTTCAAACCGGTAATTAATAAAAAAAATGTCTAGTTAGACAAGCTCCAATCAATCGGAGCAATTATTACAATAAAAACACTATATTCTCGAGACAGTTATCGAGTTGCGACTCGGGATACATGTCTTTAGGAAAAGCGAAATCAAGTTTTTTTCTAGTAATGATTTTTTTCCTTTATTTATTTAGTTATTGTTTAATGCAATTTGTGCCCAATTAATTATGCCACTTGATATCAAGAGGGTCATCTGTGCCACCTCTCTAACTCAGGTTTCAAACTCGTTAGAGTGTGGGAGTTAGATAGCGGACACTGGAAAGGCCGAGGTCCTACATTAAAAGGGAGGGGAGGGGAGAAGTTTTAAAAATGAAGAGCCCTCGTGTTCTATGCTGTTTGTGAAGCCAGTTTTGCCAGTGACATCTTTAAATTTTATTTGTTTATAACTACTTGGAACCTCACCTGATGTAACAACAATAATTAAAATGGCTCCGCCCGTCCAACGTGCTGCCATTTTTAATAGAACAGGAGATCAAGTACACTTTCGTTCCAGTTGCTCGATTCACTCAGAAATTAACCAAGCTCAACATTTCTCTTAAAAAGCGATCAGTTCATTTGACAGTTCTTGCTTCCCTGATGATGTTTATTAAAACACCCTGAACAAATACTTGTATTTTAGTGGTGATAGTATATATGTTTTGCGAGTATCTTGAGTTCATGGCTTTATTTTTGGCAGTTGCTCCTATTGATTGTGAGTTCGCGCAGCCAAAATGAATCCTTCAACCAATAGCTCGCGCTTGGAGCAGTGTAGTGGAATTGTACATTACAAAAAGCTGGGAAACAGACACTGAAGCGAAACAAAGGGAAAATGAACACAGATAACTAAAAACTATGTGAATACTTTAGAGGGGTCATGAAACGATATCGGGTTGTAATTTTCGTGACTTTACAGAGACGTAATGGTCCTACTTTGGCTAAAGTATACTCGAACAGACCGGTATTGATTCAGAAGCTTCTTGGTCCCTGTAAAATTGCGAGGATAAAGGGGACAATTTCTTTCAGTCTTGCATTCGCAAATTTTGATGACGTACTTGTGGGATCGAAAGTACCTGCCTGGCGACAGTCGAGCGCGGCTCATGGATTGGAAACGAACATCGTGAGCACTTGACTTTGGCTCGGAACAATCAATGCTTTGGCGGACACTTGGGTAGTGGCCCGTGTCCCACCACTGTGTTGATTATAATAGCTGAACTGTAACAATACCTGGAGTTCAGCACGCATTTTCTGCTTTGCCGACCCTAGCGCGTAGCTATGATGAACGTTAGCGGAATAGGATAGGCACCAAGCCACGTAACCGCTTGTTCTAGCCCCGAGTTGAGGCTCGAGACATGGGAACCGGACTCGTAGCCTGTTGCCTGCGTGCCGCGTCCCGGCGAGTAACTGGCCACATGCGGCAAACGGAACGCGTGATTAAGATCCCTGCGTCTAACTCGACAGGATGATGAATTTATGCAACCGAAAGAGACACGTACCATATATTTAAGGTTTTAGACCTGGTAACACAAGCTCAATGCAACGAGGAGTCATCATTTTCAACTATTCAACTGTAGTTTAAGAGGCCCTATAGAGCTGCTCAATGTGCGCGACACTCCTTAACATTTTCCCCCGATCGTTCATTGCTTTGCGTTTCGCACCGCTTAGTGAGCGATTTACTATTTCCGAGACAGCCTCTAATCCACAATTGCATCTACTTCATTTCCACTGAGTGAGATCTCAATTTCCGAGTCATCGAGTCTACCGATACAAAAACCTTTCATGATGTATCGTATAATGAACGATATTTGTATTTCATAAGGTGGTGAAATATAAATATTGCCGCCATTATCGTCACCATCTATCATGGTCGCCATTATCATCATCATTAGGGCTTTATGAAGAGCCTCTAGCCTAGGACCCCATATTCCTCAATCCGGCTCCTACGTGAAGGGGTTTCCGCGATGCCCCCTGCTCAGGAAAAAATAGACTCCGCCCACAGTTGGAGTTTTCGCTCGTTCTCTTCATTACGGGTCATTTGACATTCCATTAACTAAGTTACTAAATAACTCACTGACTGTGTATCTACACCGTGTATATAAACCTGCAAGAAAAACAAGAAGCGTCCGTGGTTTAAGGATTATGCAGGCTGGCTCCTACGCTTCCGACCCAGGAAGTTTTGGGTTCGAATTGCGTCAAGACAATTTTAAAGCGCAGCTCTTGGGCGCCTGTTTCCGGCTTGAGCGCCGGCGTAGCCGTCGCTGTCGGCATCTCCGTCACCGTCGGCGCAACCGCGCGGTGCATTACCTGGTGACGCGCGGATTGCATTTTGGGACGTTTACCATAATGCACCACGCGGGAGGTAGGAGGAGGCGAGGACGAGGAGGAGGAGAGGAAGGAAGGAGGATGGAAGAGGAGTGTGTAGGAGGATGGGGAGAAGGAGAAGGAGAGAGGGGAGAGGAGGAGCAGGAGAGAGGAGGAGAAGAGGGCGAGGGGAAGGGAGGGAGAAGAGGAGGAGAAAAGAGAGGCAGGAGGCGAGGAGCACGGCAGTAGTAGACAAGGAGGGAGGAGGAGAGGGTACGGATGAGGAGGAGGGGCATGCTGTCTCCGTCCGTATCCTCCCTTCTTCCTCCTCAAAGACCTGCTCTGTAATTCGGCATTACAGGGAGCTGTAAACGTCTTTCATTTTTTATAAATTTTTTTTCATTTTTAATTTACATTTGTATAGCCTTGTAACGCGTCTTCCAATTGTCGCAGCTCTCACGATTATATTAGGAACAGGGATGCATCCAATGCAGGAAGTGATACGGCAGGCACCCGGCCGAGTCAAACGTCTGCTAACTTCTAAATGTCATAAAATGAGTAAATGTTACTTTCACACAGGTGTAATAAAAGTACTTTCTTCCTTGCTCCAATCTGCTGCTTTATTGGTTATATTTATTATTGACTACAGCAGCATCTTGGAAAATGATTAGGTCAGGTCATCGTGGCAGACGATCACAGATTGCAGAAAATGAACTAGGCGTCAACATCAGAATCAACCTCTAACACACGCGCACGGAAGATATTAAGAGATTAGTAGATAGAGTTAGTTACAGCATATTCAGAACATAGAAACCAAATTTTCGAAAAATAGCAGTACAGTCACAGAGCGAGCAAAAAAAGCAGGCTTGTGTAGAAGAGCAGGCTTGGGAAGAAAAGAAGAAGCAGAATTACAAGTCATTCCCCTCTGTGAAGGTTGAATGACCAGCGAACGCTGTTTAGCACACGACACATACGGTGGTGTTTGCCACCCACCGCCGCCGCTGACAGTCGTGTTGCCATTCCCGCCATTGCTCTTTGTTGGCGCGTTGCTCTTCAAGAGTCCAGATTATACGCGGCCTCCTCTACATCGAGAGTAGAGAAGTTAAAATGAAAATGGAGAATGGCAACTTGACTTTCTGGTTTTTCATATACATTCGCGTGGACGACTATCACCACCCCGAGGAGCCGGAGGAATACGCGGTTACGCATCGCGGAAGTAGACACGCGCGACGGGACCACAACCATGGGAAGAGCGGAAGAAACTAGGCATGCAAGCGCTTGGAACGACGACAAAGAGAGGCGGGGCGAGTTTTCGTTGACGTACACCAAAAATATGGCTTCAGATCTATTTCAGCATTGTTTTGGAGCAATGGCAAATGGCGACTAACATCAAACCGAATTTCCAGCGTGGATGCGTCTAGATTGAAAAAACTGTCCCCTCACGCTCACAGGAAGCTTTTCTGAGAAGTTCCCATCTGTACCGCCTCTCTGCTCTCGTTAACACAGGCAGTGTTGGTTCCTGCTTCGATAATCTGACAAATATGGCTTACGATCGATTTCAGCTTGTTTTAGGAGCAATACCATACGGCGACTAACATCAAACGAAGTTTCTCAATGAGCCGACGTCCACCTAGCCCTAATATCGTTAAAACAAGAAATGACACTGCGGGAGCATGTAGCATCTATTTCAGTGAAACAAAAAACGTCTCAGCAAAGACGAGGATATTGTTTTCTTTCTCCCTGACAGGTTTTTTTCGCTGAAATTGATACTACAGGCGCCCACAGTGTCATTTCTTGATTTGACGATATTAGGCTTACCTGGACGCCGGACCATAGGTAAGTATCGGTTTTATCAGTTATTGATGAATCCAGGTAAGGTCATGTTGTTAAACTTTCGCGTTCTATTCCAAAGGCTATCATCACATTCTCACAAAGTTTGAACTTTCATTGACGCATTAGTTTATTTACCCGAACCAAAGAACACAGTTCTCGTTTCTCGGGAACTCCCTGCAGATTCACAAATGCATCTTGCACTGCAACATTGTACTACAATTTGAATTTATCCGTTCATTTAATTTCTGGGGAGCTTAAGAATGGGAGCTAAAACCTTTACTTTTTTCCCATGCGAGGCCGCGTTAATGACTAATGGACAAAAAACAAAACATATGTATTTTGTGAAGCTCTTAAGTTGTTTCATTATTTTTTGACGCCAATAGGTTCAGTAGTTGCTGAGAATGAGCACCTAAATGTTGTCATAGAAAAAGAAATGGGCTTATATCCACTTAATGAGACACTTCTTGCTACCAGCACAGTGCAGACTGGCTCCACGTGCAAGCCGTTCCTCTACTCTATTCACCCATAATCTGAAACTACACTCTAAGAAAAAATGGAAGAAAAAGGTAGCAATGGCGCATTTTACTTCCTTCCTTCTACTTTACATTAAAGAGTTTAAGCCCACTTTCGGGATTAAGTGCCATCAGATCGACGTGCGGTTAGTCAGGTTGGAACGCTGGCCTGAACCGTAGCTCCTACCGTACGGTGGCCAATGCGACTGTCGGTTGTGTGCTCCCCGAGCGCGATTGCACTCAGGGGAAAGGTCTGAACAGTAGGAAAATATGACGGAAAGTACGTATATTTACAGTTTGGAATTTTAGCATTAATATAAGATGGTAGCTAAAATCGAAAAAAAGAGAGCTATACTTCATTTTGCTGTTTAAATATACTACGGTTCCTGTGAGAAACTGTCCTCCAAGTGGTGCGCTAGGATGAGCGATAGACGTTTTCGAGGTCGCCACGGTGTATCTCCGTCCACTTAACACCTGCCGCAAGTCGCGGCTTTTTTACATTCAAGTTGATCGAAAAGCGATTTCTCTGCCCGTGAAGCATCACTTCCAGCTGAGCTTCACTCCGCTCTACACAAAGTAATTGAAGGCCGTGCGGGATTGAAGGCCGTGCCGGTGTGCATAGCACAACTATAGAAACAAACTCTACAGTAGAAATACTGGCCACGCCGTGCCGTGCGTGAAAACAAACACATGGCTTGGAACCGCATTGGAGTGGCTTGATTTATTGAACAAGGCGGTAAGTTGGGCGAGTTGGTTGAACATCTTCAAACGTGAAAACACCGCAAAAATTTGACAAAGGACGAGTGAAAGAAGTGCACGGACAAAGCGCTGACTATCAATTAAAGTTTAATTTTCAAGCGAACCGAAAAATAATCACAGCGAGCATAGGAAAGAACCAATCAAGACACAAAAATACAACCCAACCGAAAAGATTTCTACTACGTCATCACATCACACGTGCCTGCCATTTTCCTTGATAAAAGGACTTCATCATCCCCCAAGTGCACCGACGGTGCGCTCACACATTCCCCTTCCCCTTTTGATAAAATGAAAAATGCCTCTTCAATCTCTCTGGCGCTCTTACTTTTATTACGCGCCAAGATCGTCAAGTCATTAAATATAGGTACGCAGCCGCACCTACTGCAATGTACCGCTAAGTGGTGAGCGGGGGAAGAACGGAGAGAAAGGGAATGCTCCCTCGGTCTCACGTTCGCGCACCTCCCCGTTTGTCCAAGGTACACCCTACGACATGTGAAGGGGATCTGATACACAACGCCTAGTGCGCATGGTACAAAAGGAGTGCGGTGGTAGACATGACATCGCAAATCACTGGTACTCCCTCGGTTAACAGCAGAGCACAGTCGTGACAGCTTCTGGGGTTCTGAAAACACCACTGGCACGTTATACGGGTGCACCACTCGCTTGACGCTGATGGGAGAGGGCGTGGACATAAGGCACCACCACCGGTCTTGTTGTCGGTTGCTGTCTAACCGCAGGACTGGGTCAGCCCCTAAACACCTTTATGAGGGACTCTGCCACACCCACTATCAACGTCAGAGGGTATCCCGCCGATCTCAGCCTAGATACCTGAAACAATAGACTGTCCTCACACCTATGGTGGCATGACTTCAGCATAGAAGCCCTCATACACGCCGTAGTAACTGCCCTCTTCACAAGCTTAGAATGCGCTGAACCGAATGTAAAAGCCCCCTTTTTTGAACGTGGCTCTTAGGACCAACATGCATGTGGCGGCTGCTTAGTAAGTCTCAGGTTCAAAAACTGTAGTGCTCCTCCTGTGGGTGTTTCAAACTCAAAGGATAAACCGGGGGAGCACTTCGTAAAGCAGGCCATGAAATCCAAACACACGCCTTGAGGGCTAAGGCTCTGGTTGTCATTGTACAGCACTAGGTAGTCGTCCACATACCGAAACACTCTCAAAACCCGACAACCCAAAGACCTAGCTATAGACCTGTCATATCTCGCCAGATAGATATCACCGAGGACCGGTGCCACACTCGATCCGATACAGATCCCACTCCTTTGCAAGTAAATTTCACTTTCAAACGTGACAGAGGTGGAGCTCAAGGAAAAACTCAATAATTCCAAAAGGAGTCCACTGCAACACCCGTCGAGTTCATGAAGGCCACCGAAACACTTGCCTCTATGCACTCTCCCACAGCTAGCATCAATTCACCATGAGGGATCGAATAAAACATGTCCTCAACATCTTTTCTTTTCTTCAGCGATCACCTGTCTCTGCTTAAGTTGGACAACCCTTTTCTTATTCGCAATTCTGAGGCCCTTATAGATTTCCTGAAAAAAGACAATCCGGGAGGCTGTGAGTTCGTGTCCTTCATTGTTGAGGACATGTTTTATTCGATCCCTCATAATGAATAAGATGCTAGCTGTGGGAGAGTGCATAGAGGCAAGTGTTTTGGTGGCCTTCATGAACTCGACGGGTGTTGCGGTGCATTCCTTTATGGAATATTGAGTTTTTACTTGAGCTCCACCTAGGTCAAGTTTGAAAGTGAAATTTACTTGCAAAGGAGTGGGATCTGTATCGGATCGAGTGTGGCACCGGTCCTCAGTGATATATATCTGGCAAGAAGTGACAGGTCTATACCAAGGTCTTTGGGTTGTCGGGTTTTGAGAGTGTTTCGGTATGTGGACGACTACCTAGTGCTGTACAATGACAACCAGAGCCCAAGCCCTCAAGGCGTGTGTTTGGATTTCTTGGCCTGCTTTACGAAGTGCTCCCCCGGTTTATCCTTTAAGTTCGAGACACCCACAGGAGGAGCACTACAGTTTTCGGACCTGAGGCTTACTATGCAGCCGTCACATACATGTTGGTCCAATGAGCCACGTTCAAAAGGGGATTCTTCCATTCGGTTCAACGCATTCTATGCTTGTGAAGGGGGCGGTTACTACGGCGTGTATGAGGGCTTCTCTGCTGAAGTCATGCCACCATAGGTCTGAGCACTGTGAGGACAGTCTATTGTTTCAGGATTCTAGGCTGAGATCGGCGGGATACCCTCTGACATTGATAGTGGGTGTGGCAGAGTCCCTCATAAAGGTGTTTAGGGGCCGACCCAGTCCTAAGATTAGACAACATCCTACAAGACCGATGGTGGTGCCTTAAATTCACGCCCTCTCCCATCAGGTCAAGCGAGTGGCGCACAAGTATAATGTGCCAGTGGTGTTTTCAGCACCCCAGAAGCTGTCACGACTGTGCTCTGCTGTTAACCGAGAGAGTACCAGTGATTTGCACTGTGATGTCAACCACCGCACTCCTTTTGTGCCGTGCGCACTAGGCGTTGTGCATCAGATCCCCTTCACATGTCGTAGAGTGTACATTGGACAAACGGGGAGGTGCGTGAACGTGAGGGCGAGGGAGCATTTCCTGTCTCTCCGTTTCTCATCCGCTGGCGACTTAGCGGTACATTGCAGTAGATGCGGCTGCGCACCCATATTTAATGACTTGACGATCTTGGCGCGTAATAAAAGTAAGACCGCCAGAGAGATTGAACAGGCATTTTTCATTTTAGCAAAAGGGGAAGGGGAATGTGAGCGTACCGTCGGTGCATGGGGATGATGAAGTCCTTTATGAAGGTGAATGGCAGGCACGTGTGAGGGTGATGACATAGTAGAAATATTGTCGGGTGGGTTGTATTTTTGTGTCTTGGTTGGTTCTTTCCTATGCTCCCTGTGTTTATTTTCTGGTTTGCTTGAAAATTAAACTTTAGTTGATAGTCAGCGCTTTGTCCGTGCACTCTTTTCACTCGTCCTTTGTCAAACGTTTGCGCTGTCTTCACGTTTGTTGATTTATTTGCTTTCAAAAAATTGCGGAATGAGCGGTTTACTTTTTACTAAGAGATTCATCCCCTGAGCCGTTCAAAATCCTCTCAGAGGTATGACATTGCTAGAAAAATTAAAGCTGTTTACAACTCCCTGTAACACCGAATTAGAGTGCAGCTCTTGAGGAGAAGGATGGGAGGGTACTGAGGGGAGGGTATACCCCTCCTTCCTTCTCCTCATTTCCTCATCCTGCCTGCTACTCCTCCCACCGAGTGGCGTCGGCGTCGCCGTCGCCGTCGGCGTAACCCGTGAGGTCACATGACCCTCGTGACCTCACGGGGGCTCACGTGACGTCACCTGGGTCACGTGACCTCAGGGGTCACGTGAGCACACCGGGAGTCACGTGACCTCCTTTGGGCCACGTGACCTCACGGGGGTCAAGTGACGTGACCGGGGTCACGTGACCTCAGGGTTACGCCGACGCCGGCGCCGCTCGATCAAGCCGGAAGCGGGAGCCCAAGAGCTGCGCTCTAAAAAGTCAACGTCCCATGGGAATATTTTTTATTGCTTACGCGGTCACCAAGAAATTCCGTACGTTCCAAACGACCACTATAAAAGACGGAAACGCAGAGCTCGGAAGTAGTGATCGGGTTAGTGTGCTGTTGTATTGATGTTTGTATGTGCCGTGTATACGCTCAATGTATATGTTCATCTGATGCGTGTAGTGTGCGTAATCTGTCTACATGTGTCTACGTGTGTGTATTACAAAGGCTCCCGAAGACCCCGAAACGCAATGATGGTGTGAGCAAATAAAAATCATTTTTGTAGAACATGAATTGGGCGGTACCTAGCGCCACCTAGCGTAGCTACCTGCAATTACTCTGCTTGACCCTGCGATCTGGCGGCAAGCAGTTTAACCTTTTTTCACGCTACGCGAACATTTCTGGTTACCATGCAACAGCGGCTTCGAGTCTGTTCTTTTGACAGCGGCGTTTGGTTCGCAAATTGGTTTCCCATTCCTCCTTGATGTGCGGTTGACGAAGGAATTGTGACTCGAGGTATATCAAAGTTAAGACGTAAAGCGAGCGAAGTAACTAGCTATCGCTTGTCTCCGTTTAACATTGCAGTGCTGATGACGAGAAGACTGAGTAACTGCTTTTAGAAGCACAAGATTTTTTACCTGCGGGGGATGCTGGCTTCGGAAATAAGCACAATTCGCGGAAAGCTTGTGTTAAGCTCTTATTTGTTGCTCCTCTCGTCCCACGTACAAGACACGTAGCGTCCTCGATAAGCCTTATTGAGCTAGATTTGCTCGATTCGGGACCGCCATAATCAGATGCAGGCTACGGAGGAACTTTGCTTCCTGCTTTCGGGACGAAAGTTTCTTCCTTTCTAAAGGAACATAGGTTACAAGACCGTTCCTGCCCTTTAGGGAGGACTATAGGTACCCTTTTTCTAAGAGTGTAAAGCTCCGCTTTCACCGCGAGCTTCTTCCTTGCAGCACAGTGTGAACGCTGGCACGCGCAACCAAAGCTCTGAGGAAGCCAGCGAGCTCGCGCTGAAGGCGGAGCTTCTAGATCTCAGCTCAAAGGGGCGATGCAACGATTTTTGTACTTTGCGCTAATACCGGTTAGAACGGATTCTTAACGTTAATTACCTATGAAACACCCGTTCGTTTTTCACCACACGCAATCGAAGTCGCAGAAAACAAAGAAATACGAGCAGCGTTCACCCCTCAACTCGCAGCCAGAACAAGCGGCCACGTGATCTGGAGCCTATTATATGCCGCCAATGTTGATCATAGCCACGCGCTGAAGTTTGCAAGGCACAGGACACGCGCGGAGTTCCAGACATTGTTACATGGTTCGCCTATTGTCGTCATTGCAGTGGATCGGACACGGGCCACTACCCGAACGTCCCTTGTGCTTTTGATTATCACGAGCCCAAATCGAGTGCCCTGGCTATCCTCGGGTCCAATCTATGAGCCGCATTCAAATATTGTCACTGGGCGGTACTGCGATTGCCCAGCTGCGTCATCAAGTTTTGCGAAGGAGAGAGTGAGAAAATCGTTTTTATTGTGCGAATTCCGGCTTTAAGGGGTGAAGGGCTTTTTTAGGGATGTCTGGGGCGAGGTCTTTAGACAACCTAGATATATGCTCCAGGAGGTGACGCTGGGAGAGCTCAAAGTAGAACATAGAACATAGCTTTATTGATAGAACAATCATTTTTCAAAATACAATAGCGAGCCGGAATGAGCCTCAAGGGCTTGTGTACCTGGCTTGGCCGGTGACGAAATCATATAGATTAGATAATAAAGAAGATTAATTGAAAAGCAATTTACAATCTATAGCACACTCGTTCTCTGAAACCTCAGTGCGTCTTAACCCAAACCGAAAAGATACACACACCAAACAAACACCTTGGACACACTGCAACCGCAATGTTAAAAAAGGGAAACAAAAAACAAAAAAACATTGCACTTTAAAATTTGACTTTATGCCTCTAAGTTCCGTAACGCATTCCTAAGTTTTTTTTTCTCGACGTTATAAGGAGCATTGATTCTGGTAGGCGGTTAAATACATGCGGCACATAATACACTTTCACACGCTCACCATAGCTAGTTCGAATACGCGGTACCTCAAAACGAAGAGATGGCCTCATTGGCCGCTGTTGAATATAAGGGCTTTGAAATTGGAGCTCCAGAAATGACGCAGTACGACGGTTTCCCTAAAAATCCCCTCAAAATACGACATGTGAAGTTCCTGAAATATCTCTGCACTTGAAACGTCTGGCATGTCAAAAGCGACACTTTTCAAAATACTTTTCAATAACTAATTAACTCTTGCGCGCCAGAACAACGAACATCTTATAAAAAGTGTCATGCCGTACCGTAAATAACTATATCCCAAAGCCTGTGCTATCATTTTCCTAACAGAGAAAGGCAGAAACATTTTAAGCATTGTATAGTAAGCACGAAACACTTATTAACTTTTTGCACAAATACGTCAGGTGTGTACACCAAGATAAATCACTATCGAAGTATATTCCGAGGTATTTTACAGATTTGACACATTCAATAACTTCGCAATCACAAGATCTGCAGTCTGGAAGCATGTAGTGCTACAGGAAGTGGGAGTTCAACCCGTTTAAGTGGATTTTTAAAACAAACCAGTTTTGTCTTTGACGGATTCACCTTAATCAGGTTCGAAGTAAACCAATCCATTGTACTAGTAATATCAATTTGAAGATGTTGATTGGCGATAAGGTAATCTGCATGATTAATAATGATCTGCATGAGGGGTTAGGTGTAATCTGCATGAGGGGTGAGTGAGCAATTCCTTCCAGGTGGGGGTTGGGGGAGGGGGAGGCAGTGGTGTCTGGGAGCGGGAACAGCTCCAGAAGCCATGTTCATTGTTCGGGTAACCTCCGCAGGTAGAGCAGGATGGGTGTCCTGGGAAGTTGAGTATAGGGTGCATAATGTGTGGGATTGGGAGAGTGTCGGTTTGGGCCTGTCGTAGAGTGGCATGCTTCGCTCGAGAGAGGGAGTGGGACGGGGCAGGAAGGGGTGACTCAGAGAGGAGGAGGCGATGCATGTTGTGTTTTCGGGAGCGACGGAGGGCACGTGTTTTTTTTCCTCAGGCAAGTACTGGTTTGGCCAGGAGATTGCAGGCCCTGGAGTTAAATTAGCTCAGGCGAGCGCGTTTGTTCGAACGTTACCTGCGATAGTTCCATGGCCAGATGCCCAGATGATGCGGAGGGACATTTGGGGCTTCCAATCGAGGGCGGTAGTTATGGTGGATAGGAAAAATGGGTGGATAGCGAGTGTGTGAAGGTTTCGGATGCTTTGCTGCGAGTCGGTTACGATGATGTGTTGGAGCGGGGAGGGGGAGAATGTGGAGAGGAGCTTCATGGCATCAGCAATTGCTTGGGAGGCGGAGGGGACGTCACTGTAGTTTTGTGTTTGGGAGATAAATATTTGGGAGGAGTACAGGGCGGTGCGTGCGGTGAGGTCGTGGGAGTTGTATACTTCGTTTCACCTTACGTCCGAGCGTGGCCGCTGTTATGAGCCGAAAGGCCAATCAAACCGCGCAAAAAGCGCAACGTCATGGCGTGCTCTCTGCACTTGATATGACTAGCCGGCGGAAAAGCACGCACGGAGAGACGGCGAATACCGGATGGTCCTATCAACTGCAGACAGCACGCCATGACGTTGTGCCTCTTTCGCTGTTTGATTGGCCTTCGGCTCGTAACATCGGCCGCGCTCGGACCGAAGGTGAAACGAAGTATAGTGGGCGTCGATGTAGATTACGACATGAGAGTTTTGTGAGAAGGCTTGAAGTCAGTCTTGATGCGCTATCTTCTGTGCTCACGTCGCTTAGCGTGGGATTTGGGGTCCATATGTTTGAGGAGGGGATCAAGGGATTATCTGTGGGAGATAGGACCATGCGGGGAGGGGAAGGAGGGGAGACCGAAGCGTCGAAGCAGAGCAAGCGGAGGAGGGCTTTTACGAAGGAGAGTGAATACCCCTAGTCGCGACTTTCAGCGATGCTGGTACCGCGGTATGAGAGTCCCACTTCTTTGCTTCAGCAAGGAAGGTACAGCGTTCCCGCGAATCCGATCGAAGCCCTTAAAGGGCACGGAAACGAAATCGGTGCAAATGTTTGCACCTTTTTCATTGTTTATATCTGGTCTATGTTGTCCCGGCTGCCCCGAGACAGTAACCTAGACAGTGTTGCTGGACGGGCGGCCGAGCAGTCAAGAAAACTCATTTTAAAACGAATCAACGTATGTCGAAATTGGTCTGAAATTGGTCTGTGCAGTTCCGGTGGAATGCCACCAAGTCATGAGGTCCAAAGAAGCAGCGCCAGTTCGTGGTAGTATGGCTCGCTCGTGTAGTCACTTAGTCCTGTATGTGACTCGGCGGAGAACGCTAACGCGTTTACTACGCTGTATATGTTAAAGCTTCCGCACTAAGTCCGCAAGGTGCGTTCCACATCATCAAGATCGCCGCTTTTTGTAGGCGTTAGGTAGGAGGTGCATCTGAGAATGCGGCGAGCTCTGCCTGGCGAACCATATCCCCCCCCCCTCGTATGCGCTGTGAATAGTGCGCTCAAATATGGCACCCAGGGAATACAATATATACATAACTTTTAGGTGCCGCCATTGCAGAGTAGTGACTGTTATTTCTGCTTGCTAATTCCCTCTAGCTACTACTTCTTTGGTGCGAAACTAATACAATGACCTAAACGCTCGCGGCGCATAAAATACCGGCATGGCCGCGAATCACGTTACGAACAAACTATGAATTGATGGCGAGATGTTTTGGTGGCGCCCTCATATGGTTAGCTTTCCTGACGTCGTTGCATTGCGAAGAAGTTCGATGGTGTTTATTTTAGCATGGTGAAAGCTTGAAATCATCGCGCTCTGAAAGAAACGCTCCATACACCGTCAAAATTGAAGTTCTTAGATTATTCCTATTTTCGTCTATGAAAATTCTTTTGCTGACGTCATAGTCAGCGTTCGGCCAATCGGGGCAGACCAACCACAGTAACGCTATCAATCGCTCACATTGCCAATAGGCCATAAGGCTTCGGATATCACTAGAAGATTGCCGCGCGTTGCCGCCACCAAGCGGCAAGGCTCGCAACTACAGTATCCTTAGCTGTGCATTATGTATTGACGTCGCGATCGCCATACGCATTGCTCTTCTCGCTGGCCGACTTTGAAGCGAGGGGTAGAGAGCTCAAGTCATTTCGTTTCCGTAGCCCTTTATAGGGAGTATTCACTGGCGGCCATTGCTGTGCGCGCGACTGCTGAGCGTGTGCTGAGAGCGAGCGTCCACAGTTCAACTGGAACGTGTATTCCGCACGATTAAGATTGCCGGCCTTAGCAGCCTAACATTGTGAGCTCGTTCTGGGCATGCGCTCTATACATCACCCTGAAATATTGCGTCCAGTGAATAAATACCCCCTATAATGACGGAACATATCGGCTAGGTAACGTATCGCGATACGATTTAACACACAGGTGCCCGAAAGTGGTTGAAGCATTGCCTAAAACCTACCTCAGTAAGAAGTAAAAAAGAAAGATTCGTTTTTTTCTACCTGCGGCGCCCGTCTGCTATCGACGCACCCTTTGACTGGCGCAACAACCAACAGATGGCAGCAGCGGCACCGGCGCAAAGCTTATTGCCCGGGGGCTGAAAGCGATGTGTAGCTGAAATTAACCGACGAACCTGGGTTATACTTGTGTGTTCATTTAACGCAATTTAGTGAGTGGGCGCCATTTTTTCATTAAAGGCGGCCATGAAACGAATTTTGGGCTGGGATAAATGATTTTAGATTGGGACTCTACTAATCGCATATCGTTTAGTTGGCCAAGAGAAAGAGGGTAGAAAGTCAAAAGCCAGCTTTTCGGTACGAACATTTGAAAGTATAGCGGACTATTTTCTACCTTCTTTCCTCCGAAATCTCTCCGCCTTTTCACTATGATACATCCGCGGTTCCCAAAGCGCGTCAGCGGTGCCAACTCTGACGTCAGCCGAGCCCAGCTCACCCTTACAAAAATGAACAATGAGTTTCAATTGAGCTTCTAATGTGTTTTTATAGAGTCAAATAAAACTCAAAAGAAACTCAACGTTAAATGAGTTTTATCATTACAAAACTAATATTTATTATTTTGAATTTACTCATTACACATTCAATTGAGTGTTATCATTACCCACTCAATATCTCTTCTATTGAATTTACTCATTACAAATTCAAGTGAGGTTTATCGTTACCCAATCAATAGGAATTATTTTGAGTTTACTCATTACACATTGAAATGAGTGTTATCACTAAGAACACAATATCCATTATCTTGAGTTTACTCATTACAAATTGCAATGAGTTTTATCGTTACCCAGTCAATATTCATTCTTTTTGAGTTTATAAATGTACTGATTACTCATGCAAATGAGTATTATCATTAAGAATGCAATAATCAGTTCTTTTGAGTTTATCCATAGACACTCAAGTGAGTTCTACCATAAGGCACCCAATAGACATCAGCTGATCCACAGCGGAGGAATTCGATGAAGGCAAAGGTGAAGATAATCATGAATGCAGATTGCCTGCTATTCAGAAGACATTCTCCTCAAATAAAGTCATGTTCAAAATTGCAATCCAATAACTTCTCATATTTATTAACCATTTATTAACCCTTTTATGAAATCAAAACATATTCAATTATTCCCATTCTCAACTAGCACACTGTCTCGGGCGATCAAAATGACACAGCGATAGACATAATGACTCAATATACAGCATCTGCTCCCAAACTTCCCTACGCGCGCAATCCACTAAAATATAAAATATATCCTGCCACGACCCCGCCCCCTCCTCCATTCGCATTTCGCTAGACCACAAGTCTTACCATCTCAGTGCATAAGCAGTAACATATTGAAATTGACTCTGAAATTTAGTTTCTCAGGTAATACAGGTAATTAACAGTTAACAAATTTAAAACCATTGAAAAAAAAAAAGAAACAAGCGAGCAGTTGTTTTGCGACACTCCGCTAGATCAGTCACGACACCCCTGGGGTTCGCGCCTCACAGTTTGGGAAGCACTGCTGTTTAATATTACAAATACAGAGTGCTGCTTAGAACATTTTTCAAAACATTTATAAGTAGCAACTGTTGAACTAATAACGCGCAAAAATTTAAACCAACTCTCACACAATCTCACAGCAACAAAATCCCAAGTTTCCACAGAATAAAAACCAGTAAGAACAAGACGAAATACACACTAGGCTGATTAATTAACTCTGAGCAGTCATTTTGTTTTAATTCAATACACATGAAAATAAAAGAGGAATAGGAATGCCAATCAGTGGCGTCACGAGGGTCAGCGGCACCCGGGAGCCCCCCCCCCCCCCGACCCCCCTCTCTCGTGTGGCCCGCCGCGACTCCCCCCCCCTCTCGTGACCCGACGCGACACCCCCTGAGCGCTGCACCTCCACCACCCCCCCTACCCCCCTTGTGACGCCACTGATGCCAATATGCATACCCGGGTCCCATAGGGACTTTATCGGACCATTAGGAATTTTTATCAGTCAAACGAAATGTTTTGTTGGCCAAACAGGAATGTCTTGGCCAATTGTGCATGTATATTTGAGCAATAGGAACCAATTAGACGTATGTCTGTCAGAACGACGTAAATGCATATTGGACGCAACAATTGAGAATCGGATCAATGGGAACATGTTTCTGTGCTTTTGGAAAGTTGTTTTTGGACGAAGCTGATATATTTGTCAGACATCCAGCTGAGGTAAAAATAGTCCCTGTCAGAAATACACCGGCCCATTTGATGCATGTGTTATGTAGCCTGGGCTGTATGATGCAAATATCTGTTCCACGTCCAAAGAATGTGTCCACACTAGAATTCCAGCATGTATAAAAGTACATTAGTCAAGTTAATTATGCGACAGTGTTACGCTTATTTTTCAATATTTTCGGATGGCGAAAATGGTTTTAGCCCAGGTTACATAACACAGCATCGTTGTACATCAATGGGGTTATGAATATTCAAAGAGTTTTGTAGCTCGAAATTAATGCTAGAATCAAACACTTATAGCGAGTTCGTTTCACACGCACTGGCACCGTTCGAGTTCTCTCCCAGAATGCATCGCACACGCAGAGTGTTGCACGGAGAACTGGACTCAAACGAACTCGTCAAATGCACCGAGTGCAGAAGACTGATGCTGCCGCCATCTATGTTGTAGAAAAGGTACCGACCTCAAACCGAAACTAGCGCCTTTCTGTTTGGAGTGATGGGCGAGAGTGCAGTCGCTACCAACGTTTATCTCCAAACGTTGGTCGCTGCAACCTGTAGTTTATAGTTGCGATGACTTCAAGCAACTCGGCTGTCGTGGAGATGGTTACAGACGACGTAAATTTCTGTAACCAGCTGTCTACAAAGCAGCTGGTTGCGGTCTTTCAATCTTTATAACCGTTTACACTGAAGAAAACTGATGATGCTGTCCGAGCAGAAGCTTGATCCGTTTGAGCATGGTATTATGCGTGAACCACTGAAAGCGCACGGCTTAAAACTAGTCTGTTGGAATATCCAGCAAAACTTTTCGTGAGACTTTCGATTTCGATCGTCAATCATTACAGGTGGATCAGATATTAGCCTTGGTGAGGGCGTCGAGGACGAGAGCTTTATCGAAAAAAATAAGACGGGGCAAGTTAGCTGACGTAGGTAGATGTTAAACATGATGATGTTGCCCAAGCCTCGGGTAAATTCACTTTAGCTTTCTCTGATGCTTATTGGGCAGTCAGAGGTTTCTGCTGGGTGGAGGGGGGGGGTTGTCGACAAATGTTAAATTTTTCACCCGCACACGGATAGTGATAAACATCTCGGGGGCCGCTGGTGCGTTTGTTCTGAACAATTCTTTACACACTGGTATATGTCAGCGTTTGTACGGCACCAGGGCGACTTAAAACCTCTAAATAAAGCACGGTTTGTCAATTGCTTCCTTCATGACATAGCAGACGCTCACAATTCAAGCTCGCGTTTGATTCCGTTGCCCGCGGGACGCGATTTCTATCAGAATCAGAAAATCTACTTTTTTTCCTTTCGGTTCCGCGACACATCGTAGCAGACGACCTTTCGTCGTCTGCTCCCGCTCCCTCGCCGGCCTGCCTCGCCGGAGCGAGGCATGACGGGATTGCATTTTGGCGCACTCTCGATTTCGGTGCAGCGAGTGCATGCACGCGTGGTGTCAGCCGTGTCAGCGATGAAACGAACTCAGAGAGTGCAACCACTCGTGGAGTGCCGGCCGAAACGAACCCGCTCCACGCTGCGAGTGGGCACGCGTGGGCACGAGTGCCGTGAAACGAACTCGCTATCAGATACAGTCACAATTTAGAGGAAAATACCTATTGCAATGCTTGCTTTTCTGAAGGAATTTTAGGACCATACTCTAAATAAAACTTAGGAGCATGGTGCGGTAAAATAATTTACTAATAAAATACTGTAAGCTGAATGCAAATTAAAAGTAATCTCTACAAAAAAAAAAAAAAAATCTACTCTTTACTGCATTGCGCCCGAAACAAATAACGCGTCGGTGCTAGTTGAGATTTACACATTTATTTCCTGTGCTTATAATAATAACTGTATTCACCCTCTTTTATTCCTAAGTTTCTAAAGACATATTTACGGCGCCCCTCTATCGCGATTTGGTCAGTTTCGGTTCCCGTATTGTAACTCTTGTTTCGGTTTCGAATTGTAAGAATCGCGTCTTCGACGCCCCATCGGTAGCGACAGCAGTTCCTTGTTTTTTCTTTTTCCGGCATGGTTGCGTTTATCGTGCGTTGGGCTGTTACATGTGTGTCGCGGGATGGAAATGCCTTTAGACATGGAAATGTGCTAATTTAATCAAGTTTATCTATCTGTGAAGTTTCCTCTTGTGATGATTATGTTCAAGAAGAGCGCGGAAGACCGACGACGCGACAGAACGAGCAACTCAACGCAGTTGGTAAGCATGCTTCTTTGTTCGCATTGTAAAAACTAAAGTCGACGCGTTGAACGAGAAGTGAACATCAGGGAGTTTTAGAATAACGTCGCCGCTGCTGTGCATGCGCAGACCCAAAACAAGCATTCGGACTCGAGCTTTGGGGCGTGTTATTTCTCAAAAATAGCGTGGGTACCGCAAAAGGCGGCGCCCACGACATCTCCGTTCATCGCGTCTTCGACGCCGTCGCCCGCTCGGGAACTGCGTGAGTCGCAGTTCCCGAGCGGGCGACGGCAGCGATCCGTGGCGTTTTGAAAACGCCACGGATCGCTGGATTCACAGCTCAAAGCTATCGAAGCGCGTGTACTTACGATCGCGGCAGACATGCATGCCTGGGTTGTGGATCGTCTGGGCTTCGTAAGTACAACAGAGCAGCTTGGCAGTGACAAAAACAAAACATGCGGCATTGAGTATAAAAGAACTATAAAAATGTTACTCTAGACGAAAAACTTGTTTAATTTTCAAGATATAACGTTCTAACTTCCAAATAAAAGCTGTCGCGACATCTTGGTGGCGCTTTAAGCGCGAGATGCTTGCGTTTTGGGGGGTCCCCGGCAGAGAAACGCTATTCTAAAACTTTTCGCCGCAATCCTCGCTATTTTGCCGTCCGTAACGCGCGGTAAACTAGCGTCCGGTATTCTAAAACTCCCTATTTTCTCGGCACACGTTTGCTCGTTAAGATCATTTTTTTTAAATTCCTTTTTAACTAGTTGGGTTTGCTTTATCTGTCCTTATGTTTGGATCTGTGCGTAGCATAATGAAAAGTTGCCACTCATTCTGTGTATGGTCCGAGAAAGTGTAGGTTGTCAACAGAGCACTTATTGAATTCCTAATGCTACTTTCAGTCCCTTGCTTTAGGAAATGTCTTATTGGCCTAGCAGTGGACTGATGTCGTCCAACTCTAAATTGATTACATTGATCATACTTCATTACATTTCAGAAGTTAGACTTCCTTGGAATTCGGTTCATGCAGAGCCAATATTCCTTTGCAGTCAAAATGGTTCAAGAGGATAGCCATCTTTTGTTTTGAAGTTATGGAAGTGGACTGGATGGTATTGTTAGGACAAACTTCGGTCCCCTGACTTTCTAGAATTGAACTGGGTTTACATTTCTCTGTTAGAATTTTTTATAAAACAATTGTTCCTTTTCGCCTCTTTTTTTTCTCTTTCATTTTGCAACTGTGATGTGATCTAGCCGAGGGCCGCAGTTATTCCCAAATGAAGCAGCAGCAGTGTGTTCCCAGCTTGCGTCACTTCGATTCATTTCAAGGCATGCCACGAAATGAATGCCCCTGTTCATACACCGTTGGAAGTGGGACTGACTTCAAAATGCAGTTCGACACAGTGTTTGAGCGGTATGGGACGTGTGTTGAATGACCTATGCGGTTGTCACGGGTTCGTGGTTGGTCAACTTGAAACACTCCAAGTCCCACTTCCTTCTTCTCGTCTTCCTCTTCCCATTGGTTTGAAGCTCGGCCGGCATTAGTCTCATCCGAGCTCATGCCTTTGGCGCTCAGGTAAACATGCGCGAGGATTGTAATTGAACCCCCCCCCTCCCTCCCTGAACCACCCTTAAACAGAACAAAATGACAAAAAAGAGGAAATTTGTGACAGCGGTGTTCGAGAGAAACTGCCGACTTTTAATTACCCTCCCTGAAACTTTGCAAACATTTCAGTGTGGCTGCAGCTGTGAGGGTGAGGTGGATCCAATGCTGTGGCTGCAGCTGTGGGCACGGTGGCTGTGCAAGGATGACGGCCACAAACCCGTTCCTGTTTTTCATGCAGGTGCTGACCGCATTTTCGCTTGGTCATCTCACGGAGGACCATCGATATTCTGCCTTTCGTGATGGACGCTTTACTGTATTAGACGCCCCGACAGTGAAACTGCTGCCGACGTCGTACCATGGACTGGATACTTCTGTGCAACTACGTTTCCTCGGCGATCTTCACAAATCGTCAACGGCATCGACGGATGCATCAACAACGCTGGATCGTATAAAGGCGATTCCCCGGGAACGTACGCTTCGTGGGCACGGTGGCTGTGCAAGGATGACGGCCACAAACCCGTTCCTGTTTTTCATGCAGGTAAGAGAGGGTCACACATATTCAATTAGAAGTAACGACGTTTGCTTAGTCCTGCTGCCGTGCCCACGGAGCCAACTTGTTGTTTTGTGCACTGTTTTCAAACTGTTGAAAAAGCTTCTTATGCTCTGCGGGGACGTTGAGAGCAACCCCGGCCCCATTACCCTGGAGGATGTAATGATTAAGCTGAACGCAATGGGTAGCGAGCTCAAGGAAATTAAAACAAACCAACAGACTACGTCAATCAGGTTAGACAATATTGAAGCCAGCCTCAAAGAGCTGGGAATGATGCAAAAAAACTTGATACTTGCGTCGCGAAGGTACAAGCTCTTGAAACCAGTCTAAACGACCTCAAAATCAAGTATGACGACTTGGAAAACCGTAGTCGTAGGAACAACTTAATAATTTATGGAATTGAAGAATCCGGACGCAATGACAGCAGCACTCTTGAAGCAAGGGTTACAAAAGAAATAATAGAAGATTGCTTGCAGCTACAACCTGTACCTATCGAAAGAATTCACCGCATCGGTAAATTCTCGCCTGAAAAGCCCCGCCCCGTCATTTTGAAACTTTTAGATTTTCGAGACAAAATGAAAATCCTACGAAACTGTCAGAAGCTTAAAGGGTCCAAATTCTCGATAAACGAAGACTTTTCGAAAAACGTACAAGAAGTCAGAAAAAAGCTGCTGGAGCGAACGAAACAAAACAAAACGTCCGGAGATAAGGTAACTCTGCGCTTCGACAAAGTGAAAATAAATGACCAAATGTACGCGTGGGATGAAAACAAAAACGACATCACTCCCCTGCCTGGAAGCAGTACGCACGAATGACTGCGTCCGAGGGCTGATACTAAAAAGTCTGCAATAAAAATACTAAACGTTAACGCAAGAAGCCTGTTGAACAAGTTGGAAAAGTTTGAGGCCATAACCATGACTCACGATCCAGATGTTATGATAGTGACGGAAACCTGGCTTTCGTCGCATATTCAAGATAACGAGCTTGATATACCAAACTACTTTGTAATAAGAAAAGATCGACAGTCACGCGGCGGAGGGGTAGCTATCTTTTACAAAACGTGTTTTAAAGCCACGCCGATGCCGGACGTGACAGGCATTGAGTCATTATGGTGTAAACTCTGGTTTAATGATTTTACCCTGTACGTTGGTGCTGCTTACAGGCCTCCCAACGAATCTGCCAATTTTTTTGACATCCTGTATAAGTACATGCAATCGAACGTTCAGCCAAATGATAAAATAATACTGGCGGGAGATTTCAATATGCCTGAAATTACTTGGCCCGAACCTCAAGACCCCTTAGCATGCCTTGGCGGAACAAATCCCATGTGCGATATTTGCTTTAGTTATGAGTTGACCCAGATTGTGTCAGACTTTACACGTACACAGGCTTCCTCGCAAAGTGTCCTTGACCTGATATTCGTGAGCGGCTACTTTCTAAAAGAACTAGACGTGAACATCGTTGACGGAATATCTGACCATGACATCGTGGTAGCCTCGCTTAGACTAGATACGGTTCCTAAAAATACCAGCAAGGTTATTCAAGTTTTAGACTTAAATCGGGCTGATGATGTAGCCATCCTGGATTGTTTCGATTTTCACTTTGACCCTTTTTATGAACTTTTCTTACGATCAGATAGTTCCACAAATGACCTTTGGAATTCCTTCAAGTCAATAATTTCCCATTGTATGAATACCCATATTCCGACTAAAATTAAAAGAACCGCTAAGCGAAATCCTTGGATAACGCGTGAAATTATACATATCAAGCGAAAAATTAACAGACTCCAAAAACAAACAAAGATTAGGAAAAGTGCATCGAAGAAAGAACAAATCACAAACTTAACTAAAGAACTGGGGAGCAAAATAAAGTGTGCTAAAAAGAAGTTTTACAACGAAACTCTTTATTCCTTCATCAGAACAGCACCAGATAAATTTTGGAGGTACCTAAATCCGCGCGCGAAAGTAATAAACGATACAGTAATCGTCAATGGCCAGGACAAGGCTAACAACTTCAATGACTATTTCCTTTCAGTCTTTACACGCGACAACGGCGTTGTGCCACCCTACATGAATAGGCAATTACAAAATACCGTGGGCAACATAACAATATCTGAGGCCGGCGTACTCTGTCTTCTCCTTAATCTTGACCCTAAAAAAGCGCCGGGCCAGATAACATTACGAACGCATTTCTGATAAGGTACGCAGAATGGATATCGAAATACTTATCACTAATATATAGGAAATCGCTGCAAGAATCAAAAATTCCACCCGACTGGAAGCAAGCTAAAGTTATTCCAATTCATAAATCGGGCAGCAGAGAGAGCATTTCAAACTATAGGCCAATTTCACTTACATCAACATGTTGCAAATTATTGGAACATGTTATCCTAAAGCATATCACTGATTTCGTCGAAGAAAACAACGTTTTAGGTGTATGCCAGCACGGTTTTCGATCCGGATTGTCAACCGTCACTCAGTTAATTGAAAGCGTGCACGACTTTTCCTCGGTTATAAATCGAAGAAGCCAAGTGGATGTCATCTTTCTAGACCTGTCAAAAGCGTTTGACAGAGTCTCCCACAATAAACTAATTTTCAAGTTAACGAAAATCCTAGGCGACGGACAAGTTGTAAATTGGATTAAGGACTACCTCTCTGGACGATCTCAATTCGTGCAAATTAACAGAAATAGCTCAGCTAATAAGGCCGTGTGTTCAGGAGTACCTCAGGGTTCAGTACTTTCCCCTCTTCTCTTCCTGCTCTATATTAATGATATAACTGATAACATCGACATCAACGTTAGACTCTTTGCTGACGATTGTATAATATATTCTGAAATAACAAATTCTTCGGACCACTTAAAATTACAAAGCGCGCTAGACAAGATCTCGGACTGGTGTAAAGAATGGCAGATGCTTATTAACACAGACAAAACAGTAGCCATGTCCATAAGTAGGAAGAAAAACATATTCAATCATTCTTATAAGATCAACGGAAACACTATACAAAACGTTCATGAGTTCAAGTACCTGGGTGTCCTGTTCACGAGTGATCTGGACTGGGGCATGCACATAGACGCAGTGACCAAAAAGGCGCTAACGAAATTGTGGTGCATAAGAAGGCGACTAAAATACGCTTCCCGCGATACCAAACTGTTGGCCTACACGACACTTATTCGGCCTGTGCTTGAATATGCCAGCCCTGTTTGGTTCCCCTTCACAAAAACCAACATACAAAAATTGGACAAAGTGCAGAAGCTCGCTGTAAGGTTTATTACTAATAAGTTTGGCACGCGTGATTCAATATCTGAGCTGTGTAGAGTGCTCGGCGTGCAGCCATTAGAAAAAAGAGCTAAGCTCACGAGATTAAAGCTAATGTACCAAATAGCCAACAACTTGACCAAAATAGAAAAATCGAAGTACCTTATTCCCCACGATGGAAGAGAAACCCGTTCAAACCATGGGAAATTATTCAGAGAGTTCCAACCTAAAAATAATTGTTTTAAATTTTCATTTTTTCCGCTAGCAGTCCAGGAATGGAACAGTTTGCCCGGACACGTTGTCCGCGCTAGCTCGCTAAAACAGTTCATGGATGATGTCGAAGCGCTCATGATGTGAAAATACCATGTCTCATCCACTCCGTTTGTTTCATATATTTTACCCTCTGTATAACTGTTTGTTCTGCACTATGGTTATGCATCTGTGTTTTGTACCACCCTACTAAAATCCTCCGATGAGGATTAGTAGTATTCATAAATAAATA